>JAYJMC010166110.1:0-12383 GCA_036873965.1 Neoagarum fimbriatum | reverse complement strand
AACGGGGCGTGTGATGAAGCTACTATGAAGTTCCATGAAAAAACGGGTTTTATTGGCCCTTGGGAAAGAGCAAAGAAATCAACTGTTAAATACGTTGAGGACAGTATACTTTTCCTTATTGCTCAAGTGCTGGGTTGTCCTGAAGTACCTGACTATAACTACGGTAACGATATTAAAATAACCGTTGTGGGTAAATCAGTTTGGTTTGATAGAGCTTTCCTCACTCATAAGATGCCAGAACTTACGCTTAAACTAAATCATCAAATGATTGACGTTAGTGCGGTTAAAACCTTAATGCGATTAGTTCACCCTAATCTAAAGACGGTGTCTAATTTACAGTCAACGCACTTTGCACTGGACGATTGCAAGTCAGCCATCGAAGAAGCGAAAACAATATTAAAGCTTTTTAAAACGATTAACCCTAACGACACAGTAGAGTCTTTGGAAGACCTTTTAAACCTAACCGTTTAATTATATAGTTAAACCATAATGGAATTTAATAATAATGAATAACCCTCTTCAACTAGGCACTATGCCAGAACCTTTAAGAAATAACCTGATACATCTTATTAAGAAATCTTTTGAAACCTTTGACGATGTTGGATTACTGATCGAACAACATGGTGACAAAGCTCGTGATTATTCACTTGGTGAGTCAATGAGAGATGCTAAGGTCATTTATCGCGCCTTTAGAAGCGACCATATTCGTGTCTTCAATGGCGACGAATATCCAACAATCATTTCAGAAATACAGATACTCAAGGGCCCGAGAGGACACGCGGGGAAAACAGCTAAGTTCTTTAAGATTTCTTTAACGGTATCTCAATTTAAGAACAAATTCCCAGGTTATGATTTAGGTAACATGGTTATTACTGTCGAACCTAACGGCGTTGAGCTAAACACTCGATACGATAAAGATCTTGTATTAAAAGAGTTTTTAAATAAAGTCTTCTCGGTTGTCTGTTTAAATGCAACAAGTAAAAACATCGCTAAGTTGTATATAACGGAACAAGACGAAAACATAATTATAGAACTTCTATAAACCAGTAACCAATGGCCTATTTTGGCCATTGGTTTTTATGCTATCTAAAAATATTAGGAATAAGTAAATGAAAGAGCTAAACGAAACACTCGTTAAACTAACCGACAGTATCATTAAATCCAATAAGCTTAAATTAAGCGGACTAAAATTGACAGAGGTCGTTAGGCATAGTGGGACCGACATTTGTCAAACAAAAGCTTCGTACCTAGGCCCATTGGATTCAGTCGATATAATTTTTACGACCTATCTTGTTTTTGGAATAGAGTCGATTGCTCTAGTTGATAATTTAACCGAAGACGATGGCTTAGATACCTTAGCCCAAGTCCAGGCATATCTTGATTACAAGTATGACGTTACCTTGGGAGAATACCCTAGTGTTGCCGATATACTATCGTTGGAATTAGAATAACATAGTAACCTGGTCTTGGCTTCGGTCAGGACCAGGTTATTAAAACCTGTATCGGACTTATTTTAAAACCATATTACTAACATGATATACATCAAGTATATTAACCTAACGGTACCTGGTCATTGATTAACATTCAATGATAACTATTTATAAAGGTACTGTTAGGATAACTAACCTCGTTTAATTTTTTATATCTAAGGAAACCAGTATGTTTGATTTTATTAAGAATATTTTTGAAGGCGTTAAGAATTTCGTAGTTGACAATATCATTAACCCTGTTAAAGATCTAGTTACCAGCATCAGTAAAGGTCATATATTCACCGGTATTGTCGATTTCTGTGTCGACACTGGCATTGGGATGTTCGTGTCATGCGGATTAATGTTTGCTGCGATGGCGGCCTATTCATGGGCCTGTGCAGTTATAACAGCCGGCGTAGCTGCACTTGTTGTGTTTGTTCTTGGTTACCTAGTGGTTTACGCTTTTACTTTCTTGTTTTGTTATGCGCTTGCGCAATTCATAGCAAAACGTTTAGGTTTAGTAGCACCATTAAACTTAGCCGCTCGTGCTGAATACAGAAAAAACATGACTGCAATCGCAGCCTAAAAACAGGACTTACCCATGTTTGATTTCATATCTAAAACCTTTGAATCAATAACTAACTTTATCGTAAACCAATGTAGAAAGGTTTACAGTTTCGCTAGTGACTTTACCTTAGGTATAATAAACGGAACCGTCATCGAAGCATTTATTAAAACAAGCTGCTTGACAATTATAGGCTGCGTACTCTTGAGTGTGCTGCCCACGGTTATCCTCATTCCTTTAGTCATCGTCGCTGTGGCGGTGCTGTATATTGGGTATGTGGAAAATATAAAACATATCGTGGTTAAGCGTTTAGAAAAACGCTTAACAAGAAAAATGGCAAAAGCTGCCGCCTAATAACACGGCGGTATTGAACAAATTTATAAGGAAACTATAATGGAAACTTACAACAACGATACCGTCGAAAACATTGATGCACTACTTAACTCTTTAGATGTTTTTGATTATGATGAAAACGAAATATCTGAAGCAACACCTTTCGAAACCCCTATTGAAGTGTCTGTCCCTGAGACAGATGCTTCGTGTCCTTTCTCTGACGTTATGGATTCAGTTATGGATCCTGAGGTTAAAAGAAAACCACATTTCTTCTACTCGATCTTGAATGATCGAGTAGAGGAAGTTCTTATGCCAACAGAAGAGGAAGCTGAAAAAGCTTCTACTCGCGTTACCGATACCCTTCGTCCTGCTATCCGTCTTAAGGTAGAGAATATAAACAGAAAGTATGGCCGTGGTAAAATGACCAAAGCTCATGCTGCCGAGATTCTTGATTTAAAAATCAAAGAGGCGAAAGCGTTAGCCAAGATGAATAAGATTTCTATCATATCAGGGACACAATGTCCAACTGAATCTTTAGAATCTAATTACCAACAAATGGTTAAAGCTAAGTTAGAAAACAAAACAAAAGTTATTGTTGACTTAGCTCGTCGTTTATTAGAAGCAGCTGACAAAGAAGATAAGGGGGCAAATGCCTATGTTCAGTAGCGTTAAATCGTTCATAACCGGACTCGCAGATTCCATAACGGAAAAGGTTAAACAGGCTTTTAGATATGTTGCAAACATATTTAAGACCAAAGAACCACCGCCGGTACCAAAACAAGAAACAGCTTGTACCTGTCATGATTATAAGGGATCAGTTAAGACCGATAACCTTATTAACATCGAAGACATGATCTTCATGGATCAAAGTCAAACAAGCGCATTCGATAAATTAAGGTGTGTTTTTAACAATACGATCTACTACCCATATGACGTAGTGGTAAAGGGTTACGATTTATTTATAAGAGATAATCGTGACGCCGAGTATTATAAAAATTACAAAGCACCAGAACATGTTGATATAGACATGATACTAGGAGATATATAATGGCACTAACATTTAGAAGAACAGTGGGAGAACGCATAATGATTGGCGATAATGTAACGTTAACAGTTACAGGTATCGCCCCGCGAACAGTTGAACTTGAATTCGAAGCCGATGACAACGTAAGTATCGACCGGGAAGAGATACGCTTGAAGAAACTACTTGGTCAAATGGAAGACAAGCCGGTTTGCAGTTTTCCTGGTAAGAAGAAGATCGAGTTAGACGCTAAAGGGATCGCTACTCATTTGAGTGAAGTGTTTGATCTCCATATGAAGAACAAGAACTATGACGAGAGCATCCGGTTCTTGAAATTACTCCCTGGAATGAACCTGTTGAGCGAAGAATATCTCATCGCTATTCTCGACGCGTCATTCGTGGATGATTGAATAAACTAGAGCCTGTGGCTTTATGCAGGCTAAATTCTACATACAAAAGGAAACTAAGAAATGAATACAAAAGTGATCATAATAAGAGGACTTCCTGGTTCAGGAAAGTCTACAATGGCTTTAAAGTTTTTTGTGGATCAAAAGAAATACAAACACTGTGAAGCCGATCACTATTTCTACAACGGTGAGACGTATGAGTTTAACCATGCTGAACTCAACGATGCTCATGAGTATTGTTTAAACAAGGCACTGTCTTTTATTGAGAAGGGTGAGAACGTTGTAATTTCAAATACATTTTCTCGAAGATGGGAAATAAATGAAGTTATCGAAAAGTTACCTGTTGATAAACGAGATATAACAATACTCCATTGTTACGGCGGCAAGGGTTCTGTCCATAATGTTCCCGAGTTTACAATCGAAAAAATGAAGAATCGTTGGCAGACAATCAACGGTGAGAAACATGTGACGTTAGATTTTAGTAATAAGAAACCTCGCATTATAAATCATACCACAGAAGTGGCATAACAGTTAAACCATTCTAAAGGAAACTATTCTATGTTAATAAAATTAAGAGAAAGACTTCTCATCGTAAGAGAAGCCCTAGGTCGACAAAATAAATTAACAATGGATATTATTGTTAAGACAGACGAACTATGGAACGAGGGGAAACTAAAAGATTCCCATGTTACTGAACTTGAAAAGTTATTGAAAAACTAACATGAGTGCGTAGGGTTATCCTGCGCACTAAAACGTAACACTGTTATTTTTTATAAGGAAACAAAGTTATGATTAAATTATGTATAGAGACCTCCGTTAATAAACCTAAGTCAATCAAAAGAAAAATAGGAAGACTTGATTTATTTGAACTGTTAAAGACAGCGGAGTTAGATATCGATAGAAGACTCGATATTGATGCCAGTTTCATTAAAGGTAATCTTGATCACATTAGAATAGAGCATGTCCAAGTAACAGTGGATTGCGGTAATGTCGATTCTAACCTTGCCGGTGATATTGTAGAATACAAGCAACCAAATAAAAGACACAATGTGTGTGTTTATATGACCTTAACTGTGACTAACTCCGAAAAGATTGTTTTAAGAAACCAGGTCCTTTCAGCTAATGTCTACATCGTTAAAGGTATAGGTAATTCTAAACTAGACGACCTATCAAATGTTTACGAGGTCTTTAAAGAAGTAAAGGGGACTATTCCGCACAAGGTATTTAACCAGAAAGAGAAACCTGAAGACAATTCTAGATTGTTCTTCTCTTTTGGCGACCATCGTTCTCTAGACGGTGAATTGGTTACTCTTGATAAATTCCCTGTCAGTGCGCTGAAACTGGCTTCTGGTAAAACGGATTATGTCTATGCTCTAAAGGGCCATGTCCTTGTCAGGGACCACACTGAGTTCCTGGGTATAGAAGGTGATATTGATGTAACTGTTTACGTCGACGAGGAAGGGAAGGTTATTGACGTACTTAAAAGCGCGCCTGAATACCTGTCGACTGAACGAGCCGCTGTCGATAGGCTAAATAAAGAGGCAGAAGAACACAACATTACACACTTTGTCTATGACCAAGTATCTCGTGTGGCTAAAGATAAGACTCCGGGTTCTTATGATTTAAACGACGTAAGGTTATGGTTACACGATGAAATAAACAGGAATAAATTACCTAATTTCTTCCATGTTCATTCCGCGTGCGCCGAGTTAACCAAGAAAGAACTCTTGGGTGAACTTAAACTGTTCGTTAAATACACGGGAGACTGGTATCGTGTTTCAGGTGTTAGTAACCTCGGTATACTTCCTATAACAAAAGAACTCGAAGGCTGTGGATACACTGACAGAATAGTATGGTCTTCTGTGGAATCCTGGGCGTTTGGAAATAATTTTGATGACTTACAGGAGATAGAAACTAATGGCAAGAACTAAACGCAATGACCTGTGCCCGTGTTCTTCGGGCAAGAAATATAAGAAGTGTTGCATGAATAAAACGTTAGCGGGACTTAGTCCATCCCAACGTCTAATAAAACATCGGAACGTGTGGAAAGAACCTCTAGGTGAACCCGAGAAGGTTAACAAGTTGAAAGGTGTACAAGGAGGCCTCTGTAACGTTACTCGCTGCCAGTCACCGGAAGATGTGAACTACTGTAATGAATGGAATGGTAACATGTACTATTGTCTATCGTGTGCTATAGACTTCACGGACCACGATGAGAAATGGACAGAGGGATATCGATTTAACTGTTTCGTTCCCCATCCTTTACTTTGTTCTCAGGAAGAAGTAGAGTGGTTCCTAAACAAAAGAAATACGTTCAGTGTACCTGTGGAATTGCGAGAAGACGGCTATTGGTTTAATGACTTCGGTAACTGGTTTAAAGTCCCAAGTGAAAAACGTCGAAATATTCTTGTCTTTGACACTCATCCAATGGACCCTGGGACATTGTTCATAGTCAGGCCAAACTATCGTTCAGGTAAATCAATAATTGAAACGACAGCAAGGCCATCTCAGGATACCAGAGATTTTGTTTGGGATAACGAGACATACGTGCTTACAGGCGATAACGACGAAAGAAGAATTAGACCAAGAGATTACTTCTGCTGCTCTAAAGGAACACTTGACGAAACATAGGATAAAACACACTCTGCTCCTTTCGGAGCAGAGTGTGTTTACATTCTTGTTTTATTTTTTGTTAAAATCTAAATTCAGGTTTCAGATGATAACCACCAAGCGGGGTATCTAAAATAACAAACTTGACAAGTTCATTTAACAGAACTTCCTCGTAACCAGATATAACAAGCACGGTGACTAAAAGCAATGTGTCTGGATCGACCTCATCGCTAAGTTCGCAAGTGTCAATATCAAAGATATCAGTTATTCTGTTAAGCGCGGTGTTAAATTGTTTGACTGCCTTGTCATAACCAAACTTAACGTGAAGGATAGCAAAGCATTTAGAAACAGGTAGACTGATATCTGTTAACTCTTCATGCCCACTGTTCTCAATACCAAAAATCCTTCTGTACCCTTCTCCTATCGCTTTAGTATTTAAAACGCATCGATATACATCCATAACCCTTAAATCCCATACAGTCAAATTGGGAGCTTATCTCCCACAGGTAATTCGTCCCAAGTTGACTTTAATAAGACCTATTAGTTATTTTCTATACTGGGAGCAGTCTTTAACCATGTTTCTATAACCAGTCGTAATTGACCTGGTGAAACAAGGTTAAACATGGGCACTTTAACCCCAGAGAACGCCTCAAAGATTTTAAGCCCGTACTCAGAACAAAAAAGATTGTCGTCCGACTGACTAAGTGAACCCAAAGCAAAACCAAAGAGAGCTTTTTTGTCGTAGCTTTGACCTTCAAACTCAATGGCTTGCTGTAGAGCAAGTTCATACTCTTCATCGGTTACTTGAATCACCTGCTCGTAAATGTAATCATCTACGTCTTTAGCTTTAACCCGGTGTGTTCCATCTAACATGGTGGATTGATACACGTCGTCACCAAACTTAATAGCAACATGAGAAAACATAGAAGAAAGCCGAGCACAGATTATCCATCGACCTAACTTATTGCTACCGTAATATAAGAACGATATCTTTTTCATTTATTTACCCTTAAATATTAACTAACCATTTCACGCTAAAGTCACCTGTTTCAACAGGCGTTAATTCAAGTCTAACGTTTCCAGATGATTCACTAACCGAAATACTGAATAGACTTTCGACAGTGAACAGTTCGTTTGACCGTGTGAACCGTGTGTTGTTACCGTCACAGATTATGTCCACTTGCATACTGTGAGCTTTACTACCTGTCTTGAACAAGACAACAGCAGAAACTAAAGAGATCTCGTCAATTGGCCACACGCCTAACGTGGAACTAAAACCTTGAAGTCCGGTTCCTTGTTTATCAACACGTGAAGCTATATTGTCAACCTGATTCTTAACATCCACTATTTGTTGGGCAGATCCTGTTACTGCTATTAGGCTATTTAGAGACTTTCTAAATTGACCCAACAACATAATGGTTCTGTCTTGTTGTTCACGTAAGTTCTGAACGCTTGAACTCATTGGGCGACGGTCTTTCATAGCGGTAGCTAGTTCAGCAAAAGCCGTCTTAATTTTATCTAGTTCTTCTAATTCAGAAATAGGGTGCGTATGAATAGCGTGCGGGTAGTGACTGGGTTTATTTTTTATATCGACCCAGTCAACGTTAATACTGTCACCTGCTGCCGCAATTGCATCAGAAAGTTCTTTGACAAAAGAACTATATACACCCTGCGCACCGCCTACCACTTGAACAGTAAGTAACAACGTACCAGCATAGTTCAAGTCTTTTAATTGTATACCGGCCGCAGCCTCTAAACCAGTCAGGGCAGCGATATCTGGATCCATGCTAACAAACTCAAAGTCTAGCCCAAGATCCAGTTCTCTTCCCGTTGATTGGTCTTTAACAATAACATCATTTGTATAGAACAATCCTTGTTTTGAAATCAGAACGTGGATACCGGTTACTGTAAACTCGTACGGTTCATCGATCACACGGTTACTGGTAAGGGCACCTGTTCGATCAAATGGGAGTTTTATTAAACTCATGATTTTACTCCTGGGTAAACTAGACTGAGGCTAGCCTCAGTCTAGGTGAGAGGTTAGATGTACGAGAACACTCTATATTGCTCGTCCTCGTTACCGTCCCTCAGTATCTCATCAAATCGAGATTCATAGGTTGAATCCATAGGCTCACTTTCAAGTAACCCTGCCCTGTCAACAACGGATAACGACGCACGAATAACCTCGTTATCTAAATGGATATGTGACCGGTTAGTCATGGAATCAAACATGGTTTTCATTTCTGAATTAGATTCCATTGCAACTTCAAAACGAGAGTTTTCAAACGCGGTAAACCGAAGCATAAAAGCGCCAACTGTCAGGCGTCTTATTTTGATAGGTGGCGCTTCATCTAAATTAACACTGAAAGAGTATTCTAGAAGTTCATCAGGAGCCATGTCTTGTAACTCCTCCTCCTCCGCATTACCTTTATTAATAACATGAGCTTTACGACGCATTAGTTCATCGTAACGATCAAATGAATCTTTGATTGTTATTTCTTCAATGAATTTTCTTTGCCATAGTCCAGGCCTTTCAGGCGTGCCCTCTAATGCATCCAGTAAACGACCTTGTTCAAGTTTTATAGCTTCCTTGTTCTCTTCAACCAGTCTTCCTCGATGAAAATGTTCAAAGTACTCGTCGTAATTTAATTCAGTTGTAAGTACTTCGTCACCCGAATAGTTAGCAACCAGATACTTCTTACTATCAATGGTCACAATTTCGGTATCCTGAAATTTAACCACGTCGTCAGGATACTCGATTCTGCCTTCTTTATGTTCCCACGATACAAACGTATCTCTTTTATGCACAGTGTTTATCATGATTTAACTCCAAAAATCTTTTTAAAATGAACGAACCCTTGATCGTTTAAAGAAACAATCAATTTCATTGAACCTTTTCCCGTCATGGTATGAGGGCCTTTACCAATATTAACGTTTTCTTCGTCAATAATATCCACGCTCGACGTAATGATAGTTTCCTTAACAGAAGATCGCAGGTTACTGACAGTGACCGTATCACCAATCTTTGTTCCCTTTAAGTTAGCTAACGTTTCACCACAGTCAAGGTGTATGGATTGACTCCCCTCAGAGTTAATCCAGATATTTGTAACTGAAGCAAAAGGTGTACAAGTAACCGATTCAGCGTCACCCACCTCTAACGTATGATTGGCGTTACACTTTCTCCATCCCCGATTACCTATCATGGATAAGCTATATGATTCCCACCATTGATTCTTATTTATATTCCAGGCCCTAAGTGACCTGGTCCCATAAGGAACCTGTGACTCCTGTCTGGCTAGACCCGATGACAAGACCTCCACCAAATAACTATCTGATTCTTCATGATCTGGTGTTGCTGTGTCAGGATCAACCACGTAATACCAGCCGTAGTCAAGGTCATCCGTTAAATTAGAGGGCGCTGTTATTACTCTCCGTGAGTTCTCGGGAATAGTGGACAACTCGACCCAGTTTGATTTGAACTGGATTGTCCCCGCGCCGACAACCTTACCTGTTCTAAGGAAACGTCGTGTGTTTTTTAAC
The DNA here is from genome assembly GCA_036873965.1 of Neoagarum fimbriatum. NCBI lineage: Eukaryota > Phaeophyceae > Laminariales > Agaraceae > Neoagarum > Neoagarum fimbriatum. Next base: position 2,438 of record JAYJMC010166110.1, on the reverse strand, counting down.
TCACCTAAGTTATCCATTACTGTGAACTCTTGCGTTACAGTATTTTCAGTATAAGTGATATCGAGAACACCGTCTAAGTCCTGTTGCGATGACAGTGAAACAGGAGAAAGGCTAAAGCCGCTAGTCGGTCCGTTAACTTTGTGACTACCGCGACTTTTAAATGAGTTAAAACTTCCCGACTTCAAGGTGTCAGCGTGGAGCACATTGAATTCTTCACCGGTGTCCGTTATTATCCAGCCAAGGTCACCTCGGTATTCCAGAACAACTGTGGCAGAACCAAAACTCAATAGATACTCGTCCCTATCCTCTATCTTAACATCACCGATTGTTTTAACGGTAACGGGCACTTGTGAAAACGACAGGTTGTTTATAGATGTGAGTTTCACCATGTCGCCTACTACCACATCCTCAGGCAGTGTTACTTGGTTACCGTTATCACCGTCCAGGCCAAAGAAATAACTTTCATTGGGTCTGAGTGCCAAGGGCCAATTTTCGTCAGTGATTTTATTAACTGGTAAGGAAGAAGAAACCAGGTTTGATACCCAACCGGTTGTTCCGAAATACCTGAAAATGATTATGTCGTTACGTTTACTTAAGTAAACATCTTTATCACTCCCGTCTATTTTCTTTCCGTTTCCCTTAACAGTAACCCTGTTGACATCCCAACTAGAGTCTATGTCTACAAGAGTAACCGCGTCGCCTATTACCGTGTTTACCGGTAAAAAGACCTCTGCTTGTCCACCCAATGTACTCACTGGTTTTACAGATGGAGACTTTGCAGTGAAAGACCCCGTCCCAGTTGGCTCTATTGAGACCTTCGGTTCATAAATTACCCAGGAGTTACCAAGGTATGTTTCCAGAGATCTTGTTTGACTATTACCGCGTATGGTACCCTGTTTCGGTACCGTCTCTCTTTGACTCGTTGAGCCAACAGGTATCACGGTTCCTGTCTTGCCGCCATGTTCGACCGACGACGGCATTGAGGTCCTGACTTCTTTAACAGACATACTAATGTCTCCCTTAAATTATTTATTTCTTTTCAGACGAGATAACGACAAGTTTTCTGTCAGCGTTTAAATAGAAGGTAACTAAACCCTTACCCGATATTGTGTTAGAGGTACCCAGAGAGACGTTATCTGAACCCAGTATGTCTATGCCAGTTATCGTTAAAACAACGTCGTTAACATTCCTTACCAAAACCCTACTGCCCGTGGTAGCCGAAGATAAATTACTACTCATGACAAGAGTTTTGTTTACAGTCGCGACATTTTCAATAACAACATCGGTACTGAACCAAGTGTACGACGGGGACGAGATAGAGTCAGTTATTTTGTAAATACCTGGTCCGCCAGATGACGCGGTAATCATGTCTTTAAGAACACGTCCCTGGTTAGCTGACAAGGAGGTACTTGTACTAGTACTGGTTAGACTATTAACAACGCCACGCCATGTATTTGTATCCGTGAACTTGGCTCCAGCTGGTACATTGGTTAACACCTGCGACGCCTTAGCGTAATAGGACCCATGCTGTCCGTCTAACAAGTCAGCATCTAGGCCAGAGCCAGAGCCGTCATTTGTATCGGTCCAAAACTTAGTCCAAGCTGACCATGCCGAGGCAGAGGTAGCTGTCCTAATAGCCATCCCTCTATCGCCTATAGATAACTGACTAGGCCAGCCACCAGAGCTACCAGTTGTATCCCATCCTGCTACCGTTAAGACGTGCGCGTAAGTGCTACTGGCTGAAATAGAAGGATTTCCCACCGACGATTTATATTTAAAATCAAACGTTAGCGCTCTCCCGATTTTATCGCCAGGAGTATCAATAGCCGACCTAGTATCGTGTGAAACAAGCTTAGCTGAGGCTGCGGCGGTTCCCGAAGTCGATAGTTTCGTATCTAACGCGGTCTGTAAACCCGCAATACTGGATACAGTTAACGAGTCTAGCGTATCTCTGTTGATCTTTATAAAATTTACAAGTTCTTGTAAGTCATCAAGTGAAGAATCGTTGGAACTCAGTATCGAGTTTATGTTATCAATAAGACCTTTTAATATCCGACCTTGGTTAGCTGTTAAACTAGATGAAGTCGAGGTGCTTGTTAAACTATCGACAACAGCACGTTGCGTATTTGTATCGGTGAACTTTGCGCCTGCTGGGACGTTCGTCAGTACTTGACTCGCCTTGGCATAATAGGACCCATGCTGTCCGTCTAACAAGTCAGCATCTAGGCCAGAGCCAGAGCCGTCGTTACCGGCGTGCCAAATTATACTACCCGCAACCTTAGCTCCAACTTGAGGTAAGTCGACAACACCATCTTGAAGCATGTTAAAGCCGGTCTTCCCGGTAGACTCCGCTATTAATTCTAAACCGTTTAAGTTACCGGTTCCGCTTCCACGGTATAGGATGTCGAAACCTAGACTACCGTTGCCCATATAAATGC
>JAYJMC010144011.1:0-12395 GCA_036873965.1 Neoagarum fimbriatum | reverse complement strand
AGTTCGCAGCCGAGTTGTGCGCAAACAAGGTACACCCAGTGATGTTCGTCACAGACGATGAATGGGTAAACACGGCGCCTGCGGGTAGGCACGTGGGAATGTGTCAGTACAGTTGGCGAACTCGTATATAGCGAACAGAGTTTCGACACGGTCCGGGGGCCATGGAATCAGTTGTTTCCCCGGAGGGTCCATCCCGGTATACACAACGATCCTTAAGACATTCACGACCAGTACATACATACGTTCTAGGCACAAGGTGGGTATCGGGAACGTTTCGCCCACACCATGTGACAACGCGCTGCGGAATACTGTCACACCCTTACTCTGTGGTCTCGCAACTTGTAGTGACACGGCGGTCGGGACGGGCATGTTTGAAACTATATATATATATATATATATGTATATGAATGTAATGACAAGTCAGTACGGCAAGGTCACGACATGTTTGGTGCACGATTCTCGTCAACTCAACGCCAGGCATAACAGGTGTTTACAAATCATATGTTATCCTTCTTCTGCCCCGATGTGAACACAAGCAACAAAACCTATACAGGCGTCATCGGAAGAATGCAAAAACGTACTAAATTCCTTGTTGCTTGCGGGGTGTGTGATCCTGACCCATGCTATATCCGCACTCATATTTTTGTTTTCGAAACAGCAGACAGCGTACACACGTAGGCAAGCACCGGACGCTGCCTACATCAAATGAAAATCACCTGTGTCCATGCACAAGAACAAAGAAGAGACAACCATTCCACACTCAAGTATTGCCCTGCAAAAGTACTTGCACATACTCCCCCCGCCCTGCAGTGCACGCATCATGGATTCGTCCGAAATGTTGACCCCGGCGAACTTCGATACTCTTGCTTAACGTGCTGCCTTCATCGATCACCACAACGAGTTTGTTGTTTATTGTTTTTGTATCAAACCGCATCCTCATACGGAAGAATTTGGTCGCATAACCACTCAACCGGTCTACCAGGTAGGCCTGCAACAAGATATCGTCGAGGAATTACCAAGAAAGAGACAACAAACATTTGTTGTAGAAACGAGAGCAACTTCGCATTGCCAGCAATAAATAGCGTAAACAATACCAGGTATGCCTGTAATTGTTTATTTGTCAATGATGTCCCGGTGCAGAGTATGTCGGTTACGTGTCCTATCTTACCGACCAATGTAAAATTATTTGAAGGCTTTTTGTTGTTGGAAAAACAATAAACAAACGGCTCGCGGTTTGCGTTCGCTCGCCTCATTCTAAGGTGGGTGAGCTAACCAACAAAGACCAGTTAAGCGAAGACCGTGTGCCTCCGAATTGGCGCAGGGATACATTGAAAAATATGAACATGATGGAGATCGCTAGACTACGCCCGAATCATGTGCAACGTAGACCGAGCGACGATATCTGCTACGTTAGGGGTTCAGCTTAACGTTTATAATGCTTCTCATGTTAGCCTCTCCGTACCTATTATATATCACACAAACACTGGTTATGAGAAACGGGCACACTTAATCAGGTGAAAAATGCCATGACCAAGCTATATAACGAAACAATATACAGTACTGTAGTTATATAAAGTGGGATTCCGACGATGCTTGGCACTTCCTCAGTTGCGGAGCCGCGGCAGCCACAAAGGTTTCGGCTAAAACGTGCTACCCCTATCGCAAGGATAATTACGGAAACCGTGCAAACGTACCAGGTACTGATCATATCACGATCACGGCGGTCGGAACCTGACCCCAGGCTCTCTCGTGGCAGGCACCAAGGTTCCAACACGCCCCCCCCCCGTATTGATTTCTACTTCTGGTGTCGAGGTTTGCACTCATCGGACAGATCACGATCTAGCTCATGTAGATCCTATACTTCGAAGCGTCTGTCGTTATTTTGTGTTGCGCAGGATCCGTGTGATACAGATCCAACCTAGGAAACATGTTCTAGATCATGCAGATAATTCGCGTCCACCCCTGGCAACATCACCTAGGCCATGCAGAGCATACGAGGTGCGTCTGCCCTGAACGGCACAGGTCGTGATTTGGGGTCTGCTCTATCGGGTGCCTGGGCGTTTGTATCGTCGTACTTGTGTTCCTCGCAAATTCAACACAAACGCCAACACACAAGCATTCTCATGTTTTACGCTAGCACTCTCCTTGGCGATCTGCGGCACCCTAGAATGCCCGGTGCTTCGAACGGGTACAACAGGATGCACAATACACAATACAGCTTAATATATATTACCTCCATTGAATACCGCTGAGTTGTAGGCGAACCTGGTTTCGCCGGAGATGTATATCCTTAGGGCACGGCCATAGATGGCGCCTGTGGAAAGGAGGGCATCCCACCAAAGCAATGGACGGCGACGAACATTTTCCGTTGCGCATATGTTTTGTCTGACCTACGTATGTCGGGCGTATCATATTACAGCTCAGCAATTCCCTCGTTTCCGGTACCCTTTCTGAAGTCTTGGTTCATCCTTCGGAAACGACCATCATGATCTCCGAACACAAGGATGCAAAGCGGCCAGAGAATAGCGGACCGCTCCTCGCGAAAATAGGTATATGAACGAGGACGAGGTCTTGGCGTTGTATTACACGTTTGGAATATACTGGTAGCTGAAGACTGAATATATGCAACTGACAGATCCTACCATCGCTTTAATGACTGCACTCCTCGCTCGGATGCAGGGCCTATGACCGCCCCTGTCGGCTGTGGATATGCTTGTGCGTGCGTGTTGACGACCAATACCGTGATTCATGTGGTTATCACATACTAGGAGTTTCCGTTATATTTAGGCGTTTTCAATCCGGGGATGTGGTTTTCGTGGTTGCTTCGAGTCTGGGGCGTGTACCCAAGACATATACCCGAACTTGCGACGCCATTGTTTGCCTATTGCGCACTATTCCCTCCGTGGACTGCACCTCAGATACCCACCTTCTCTCTATTACACTCTCTAAGACGCTTATTAAACCTTCTTCTCGAGGCAACTGCACTCCGAATTCTGGACAAGCTGGCGGCCTGCCACTTGTGGCCTTGTGCGACCTGTCGGATGAAGCTTCAGGGCCAAGCGTTGGAAAATGCAGAATCTCCCCCTACACGGCAGTGTACTCCGCAATATTATTGCCTGCTGCCGATGGCAATCGAAGACAGTTGCCACAGGAGACTAGGTTGGCGAAGTCGTGAGTGATCGCTGGCAGCTAAAAGCCCAGCGTTTGGGTACGCAGCGTCCTGGCCTCGCGGTCCAGGGGCCGTAGGTTTGGTTCATTGTCGAAACTCGCATGGCGTCGTGCCGCGCGCTGCGGCGACCCTGAAACTGCAAGGGCCACCAATTCGTAATATGGCGGTGGTCTACGCACCTCCCTTGCCCTCGGTGGTGGTCTGGGTTCCTCCTTCGCTACGGTGGTCATCAGCACGGGTGGTGTTGCCCCGGTGTATTCGTCACTCATGTGCGCGACACAATATTCTGACCCTTCTTCCTTTCTGTATATTGACTCCACCGTCAATGGATTACCAGCATATATATCAAAGAGCAAACTCCCTGACGTATTATGTCCGGTGACATATGGCATGGTGGTAACCGGGAAACAAATAGTATCGCTAGGTCGTGAAAACAGTAATCAAGAGGAAAACGTCGTTTCTCACCCGAAAACAAGCGAATAGTCCTTGAGTGGATTAGGTGAGTGGAATTATCGTCACGCTCAGTCGACGGCAGGACCTAAACATGATGTGTATGGCGGATCAACAAACCATAAGGTGCATAAAACGCTCTACGTCATCGAAAGACAAACCACGTCCAGCGACATATAGCTGCACAAGCTTGAACACAGGAAGTCGCTGGATGGAAGAGGTGAACTCTGACCTTTATGCCTAAATTATTGGATGGGGATTGTCACGAAATGGTCAACAACAGTCAATTGTCGTGTTCAATGATCAAGAAACGACTGCAGTACAACAGCCCACCTAGCCAATGCACAATACCATTGAGTACTACGGAAGAAGCAAATGCATAGCAGACAGCAGTATGCGATCGATCTACGTATGTATTGTTCGAGTAGTGCGGCATCCATGCGGCGAAAATGCCAAGTCCGTATTTCGTTTTCGGCATTCACATACGTACAAGCGTACAAGAAGGGGGCCTAAATACAACTGTTGGTCAGTCGCCGAGAGGTTGCAATAGCACGGAGTAGGTAAGTTTTCACGAGCAGGCAGCAAGACACGTTGCTGCGAGTCGGTTAATACAATGGCCCATTGGGTACATCTAGCAGCAGAGCGTGTATTCTGCCGAGTTGGTCGATGCCGGTTGTACTGTCACGCCTCAATCGTTTTCCTCTCTATTCTCGCCCTCTTGTCTTTTCTCCTAGGTATTCGTGGCCCGCAAGCGACACATTTCAACGTTAAACAAATACTACCTGGTATACGTTTTAAACGCCAGTCGGGCGGTTTAACTATTGTCAACGCAAGCTTGTCCTACCACCTGCAAATGGTGTTCCAACACGATACCCCAATACACATCAACCTCGGCGCATACCTGGTGCTTGGTACGCGCTTCCCCCGTTTAATTGAACTCGTGCAGTGGCAAACAGTTGGAACTGGCTTCTACCAAAAGCTAACTCGCACGATCACACCTCGAGAGTGCCTCGAGTCCTTCCACATATGACGCCATTCGCCATCAGCGAGGCATTCGACTCAATATGCATTACCTATTACCTATGAAGGTGACCGTCAAACTACAACCCATTTGAAGAGACGTTGTTACTGCTCGGGATGACATGAGTAAACCGTGTAAACTCAAGCCGCACTAGACAAACTATTGTCTTGAAGGTCTCGCCTATTGACTACAATAGAATAATTTAAACCTCTCTCACCTCCAGCATGCCCTATGTTTCCTGTGAACAAGGTACGGCCACCGATGTTTATCTCCGTTTCAAGGGCGCGGATGACACCTACAAGTATATATTCGGGATCGTGAAGACGGGTGTTGCCCAAAGGAAGATTCGAGATGACTCCTTGCTCAATACACGGCTGGACGGGACCCCCGTTTGTCGCCGACATTGTGAGCATGTTTCGGAACGTCAAACTTCACGCAAATTAAACACAACGTTGGAACATGGGCCCAACCGAGGTTCGTATGACCTTTGCGAACACAAATATCACTTGCAATCCACAGAAGGAGGGAAACTCCGGACGTTGCATGAGGTTTGACGTTCCAAACGGTGCTCAGAGGGTCTGACGCTTGCCCACGATTTACTATGTAGGTGAAACAGGGGGGGGCCGTCTAGCTGTGTAGTTGATGCATCTCGTGAGACCAGCAAAGTGGTCGAGCGAGATTGGATGGTAGTTGAATCGTATGCTCGTGCGTAACACGGATAATGCATGATCTCCATGTCAGGGCTGCTACGGTTTACAAGCGGCGCATACGTATCGATAATCATTGTCTACCTAGCAAAAGCATATAATAGCCAAGTACCACACACCAACCAGTGCACAATAACGAGTGATCCCAAGGGGCATACACACAAGGAAATCATAACGTTTACTGTACTGATGACAGGAACAGTGAATATTCGGATAACTCAATACAGTCCGCGTCGCCTATTTGGCCAACAATAGTTGAAGGCAAGGCAAAATGCACAGGTATACGATGTGACCGGTTTGGTGGAAACAACACGTGTCTCACATGCCCATCGATCTATATGGCAACGGACCTGTCGTTCCGCTCACTTCGCTTTAACTAGTTGTGCATCCACACCGGATATTGAGGCCCGCGGTGCACAATAACGCTACAAAGATCGATTTTAACCCGATGGACGTCTATGTACCAGCCTGCGAGGTGGTCGTTTTCAAACGGTCTTCGAATTGACATTGCCATGTACAGGAAATGATGTAGATTGACGCCGTGCCGTCTTGAAGAGCAATGAAACTTACTGGTTTGATCTTGTCGTTAGAGCAACCTATTCGTCAAAGTCTTACTGTATTGCACAAATTTGAAAACAGTATTTTCACAAAACCCGTCGCCGACGCGGTTGAAGAGGCCTGGCACGTACTGGCAGCGTCGTAGTTGACCACAAACCGTTTAGATCAGCACTGGTGGCCAGCCTCTGAAACCGCGCAGCAGCGAAGCAGATAGCAGCGTTGCAATAGCAAGCGAGGCACTGAGTGTTCTTACAAACCAAAGTGACAGCATGCTCAAAGACTGAACACTGGGCTGTTTAGTACGTACAATGCGCATATTAGTGAAAGGCTTGGGGGTGGAGACCTACGACCCGACATTAAATATCGGGGGGTGTACACCGTGCAACCATTACTTGTCTTTGACGGATTTATTCAAGTGGACAAGGGCATTTCAAATGCGGTGAATGACGAAGGCACCTACTAGCGTAAAAGCATATGCCTACGCACAGGATGGTGGCCGAGAAAAGCGTCGTGTTAACGAGGCGTACTACGGAAGGAGTCACAATTCTAGGCCGAGGCTTTCTTATCGACGGAGCTCGTCAACGAGGAGCTATCCAACATCGTTAGATCCTAACCCTAACCCTACCGAACATCGTTGGATCCGATTTGTGCTTTGCTACTGTTTACTGTTTTGCTACCTAGCATCGTCATGGGATTGTATAATGCGTTTTAGCCTTCCTTGTGTTTCAAAGTCGGTTGGTGCGTGAGGTTAAGAGCTTCTCCAGTGACAAGCGTCGGAAAGGCTAGGGGCTACCCCTTGGGCAGCACACGTCATATATCGTATTACTGTCCGAACGGCGTAGCGTGTACTGCGCGCCATTCGTTCTCACTTGTAGGCCCAACAACAACTGACCAGAACAAGCCAATGTTCGGCACAGCGATAGTTGTTTGAGTGCATCACATGCACGTGGGCCGCCATACGTTAAACCTCACTTGCAGTCAGGCCACGTACTTGCTGTATGAACCCTGGAGCAATCCCACGGTAGGGGTGGTGCCTTATTTTCTGAGCGCCTCACATGAGGAGCTCAATATCTCCCCCGAAACATGACTTCGAAGACATTTGTTCGCGCAAGCCGACCGACACTTCTATGCGCTAGCTCTAAAACAACTATATATTCGTACAATTACCATACTAACCGGTAGCTATTCCCATGAAGAGCTCAACCGGTCAGAACATATTGAGCCTAAACGTGGTACCCCTACCGTTCGATTGGTCCCTGCTATGCTGCCTCTTACCTCCCTGTTCGCTGCAGAAGTTGTTCGTAAAGGAGGCGTGGCCGTCAACGCGTATATCTGATCCTTCCTCGGCGTACATTACACCTGTGGAAACGGGAGAATACTATGATACTCCGAAGAACACATGTTATGTTTTTTTCTCGCATGAGGGTCGGCGTTGGAGGCTCGCAAACGCTTTGATACAATTCAATGCGATAGCGGTGCCGTCAAACGTGCCTTTAGGTATGATGTCGAGGACGTGTGCGCGAAACTACTGCTGGTGTTTGCAATGCCACAGTACCGTAATTGAAAGGAGGAACACGTACACCGGGTGTTTGTTATAAGGAGGTAAGCCAACGTTAACGACGATGCACCAGGCATGCAACAATATAGCAATATGAAGAGTGTAAAGAGGGGGCGGGGGCGTGTGTAATACAACACTGTTCAGTGCCGTTTCTGATCTCGTTACGGTACCGCTAAGCAGTGTCGATCAATCCGAATGTAGATGGCGAACCTATACCTTTCTCTGGTAAAGTGTACACCGGAGCTGGAGGGGACAAATCGCCGTTTTGCAGGTGTGTCGGCTTCGATCTAGGTCTGGACGGCGACCCATGTTTCTCCGTGTCCGGCATCTTCTGAAGGCACCACCATGCTCAGTGTATCTTCGTAAATGTGAAGTTAGCACTAAACAGCCCCAAATTACTACTGTCGTTTCGAGTTTTTTTCAAGTTGTGCTGTTGTTGTCGTCGTCATAGTGCTGAACGTTGCGGTGCACGTGTCATGAAGACTCCCAACCCAGGAAAAAGGAGGGGGGGGGGGGTGGTGCCAGTGCTGAAATGTTGAATAAACTGCATTTTCACCGGTCTGCCTAGAAAATAAAAACAGCACATGTGATACAGAAGGTTCCACAAACGATCTCACCTGCATGATTTTCGGCTGAGTTGTGGCGAAACGTAGTGATGCCGTTGAAGCAGGCCGAACCATTCAACATATGGAACACACCTGTACCATATGACAGGCAGCGAGCGAATGAAAAGGTGAGTGCCCGTACGCTCGCCCGACCAAGCAAACAAAAATCTTGGTTATTTTCTCTCCATACACGAACACGAGGTACGATGGTTTAACATCTTGTGTTTAAGTGAATACGTTTTTGTATAATACAAGATTGTAGTACCATCGTGTTGCGCGAGCCAACTCGGGGTGTCTACGTACTGTAGTCCGACGTACTTGAACAAAATAAACCAACTAACGTTCAAGCAGAACAAAGCTACCAAGCTCGGTTTCCCCGTGCACCGTGTTTCGGCCGCAGGCGGTGCGAAGACCATCGAACGCGTTTCATGTCGCCGTGAAACTTCCTACGGACAGTATTGAGATCCGCACTTGCGACGACGACAACTTCAACACAAAATAGTCAAACCTGCCAGCCACATAGGCGTCCGACATATAACCTTCTTCATAATTCGCATCAACGCCACCCACATACACCGGTATGTCTATGCATAATTCAGCCGTCGGACAGATCGTCGATCCCCAATTAGTATTTAGATCTTTCCGGGCAGACGTATTCCTGATCTGTATGGTATGGCACATGCTTCAGGCTAGGAGACGAACCATCTACATGATCTAGCATATGTTTCCTGGGTCGAATCCGCCCTGTACATATCCTGCACAACAGGTCATCCTGGCAGGTTAGGACCTTCATGATCTAGACCGTGATCTGTCGATGTGTGGAATATTTGAAGAACATCGATAGTGGGTTCCCAGGCCCTGCCAGGATTGCAGTTGAAATTCCACCTCTAGTAACACATTTTCCCTGAACAACCAATCCGTAGAGCTATCGGTTGTCACTTGCATGCGTACATATTGCGTTGGGGCCCCTGAGGGTAACTAAATGGTCTTGATACGGTGACGTTACGAAGTATGCATACTCCGAATATGCATTCACTCTCGCGGTTAGCAACTGTCTTGCAATGAGCTCGAGTCTAACATTGCTTGACCTCCACTTGATATTAGCTGATCCGGCAGGTTGATATATGAAGAGTACGACTCGTCGTCTGCAAGATGTGACAATCTGGTCACGCGTGCGACTAACGGAATACCCAGGACTCCTGCCGATGTGCGGCAAGAGCAGGGGAAACAATTATCAGTGTGTTGTGTTGTCGGCTCTATATTAGAAGGGCAGACACTAGATTATCTTGGCTTCCTCACTTAGGGGGTTTGGACTGGTGCTTTGCTACGGTAGGGTTAGGGTTAGGGTGAGGGTTAGGTTTGGACTGGTGCTACGGTAGCGTTAGGGGTAGGGTTAGGGTTAGGGTTGGGGTTGGACTGGTGCTACGATAGGGGGGCACCTTCGGGTCGTTTTTTATGAGGCGATCAGAGCCACTCCGAAGAGTGACTGCCCTGTATATTTGCAGTCTCAACCCTTTACGCCTTTTTTATTGTGCGATACGCATTGTTTGTTACGCTGTGCATCAAAACAAAAACGTTCTATGTTGATAAAGGTAATGAGTCATTCGCCCGATTGGCCTAACCCCGGCACTGAAAAAGGGCGTATAATGCTAGAGTACCGTAGCACCGGTCCTCTATACATCACCCATCAACGGACTCTTTGATACAACATATATGTCATCCCATTGGCTAGGATTATAACTCATACTATTAATAGTGGGACTCTAATACTCGTGGAATACTAATACTACTGGAATACTAAGACTAGTGGAATACTAATACTAGTGGAATACTATTACTACTGGAATACTGGAATACTAATACTACTGGAATACTAATACTACTGGAATACTAATACTACTGGAATACTAATACGAGTGGAATACTGACACTAGTGGATTACGAATACTACTGGAATACTAAGACTAGTGGAATACTAATACTAGTGGAATACTATTACTCCTGGAATACTAATACTACTGGAATACTAATACTACTGGAATACAAATACGAGTGGAATACTGATACTAGTGGAATACTAATACTACTGTAGTGGAACACGACGGAACAATATATGGCGGATCCAAATATATGGGGTAGGTTGTCCTATAGCTCCACAGCTCAAACGCTCAGCAAGCGAGAAAAACTTCGAAGCAATCCCACGGTAGGTGTACCACTTTTGTTTTGCTCAATCACGTCTGACCGGTTGAGCTCCTCAAGTGAGTAACTATCGGTTAGTATCATACTTCTACGAGCATGTTTGTTTTCGGGCTAGCGCAACAAAATGTTGGTCGGGTTGCGCAAACAAATTTCTTCGAAGTCATGTTTCGGGTGAGATATTGAGCTCCTCATGTGAGCAGCTCGGAAACTAAGGCTCCACCTCTACCGTGGGATTGCTCTTGAGTGAAAATAGCAGCCTCCGCCGTAGCGCGGGTCTGGAGACAAGTTCATTGGGCACCTCGTACGTGCTGAGGACGAAGTTCTGCACCGGTACCATATCGTCTACGCGTTACCCCCCTCCAACAGCAGACGATATACCACCTAACGTCAAACAGCGATTGATTTACGTGCACCTCAGACGTCCCCGTACAGGTTAGGAAACTCATGTTCGTTTTCTCACCTGCGTCTACACCGGCTGAGTTGTGATGAAATGCCGTGTTGCCGTAGACGTGTATGTGCGTGTCTTCGGCAAAAATGACTCCTTCGGTAAGCAACAGAAATACCAAGAGGGTTTCGCTCAAACGGGGTGCGGGACGCCGGCACTTCGAGTGAAATACTTCACGAGGTCGGGGATGGCTTCGAACGAGACGTGCCGAATGGTTTGCACGAAAAAACGCGAAAGCCAGCAAAATGTCGTTCCTCCAACCGGTTTGAATGGAATCAGTCGAAGGATGGCAACCGACCAAATTCCAACTGCTAAACAAACATGAAGTGCATCAGACTTAATACAGCGACGAGGTGAGGCAGTAAGCAGTACGCCTAGCTACAACAGGGAGAGGTTTTGCGGCTCCCTGATCCCTTCAAAGGTACTACCTTACCACTGGTCGTGTCGTTCAATGGTTAGTTGCAGCAACACAGAGAAAGCGCCGAACAACCGATCATACTCGTCCATGAAAGACCACCGACGATATTCGTCCAGTTGAGGACAAACGGTATCCTGGTAGATGTATATATTGCGTTGGGGCTGCAGGATCGAGCGTCAGCTCATACCGAGTTGACAACCACCTTATCCAGGACATCAGCGCAGACATATTGGTTTTCGACTGCTGCTTTGCTACCTGGTATCGCGTGAACAACCTCCTTGCTCGATTTCGTTTGAAATCTATCTTCAGTTTTTAATCATGGGTAGCCCATATCTGACGATTGATTTGATTAAATTACTCTTTCAGAGTGACCTCGCTGGGACATTACCCACGATCGCTGACATAAGACGGTACCCCCATCGTGTACGGGTAGCGTGGTACGTACTGTTGGGAACTCTGTCGAGCGCTCATCACAAGCCTTCAATACAGCGAACTAATCAACAAGATTCACGCTGTTCTAGTTGAGCGCACATCGTTACGTCTGTGCACTGCCGTGATGGCCTTGGAAAATAATATACACGTATGCTCACAGCGCGATAAGGCCGGCGCGGGATTGTTCTAGATCGTGCGATACCACCAAACACAATTTCTCCATATGGTTGTGTAGATGGAGATACGCTAGACGTTCGTCGCCTGTGTTCCACAACCACCAGGCACAAATCGCTTACGGTCCCGTTTGATTGATTGAAGAGTCATACGAGTTCCACATCGCCGCAATATCATCACCGACCACTACCTCGACCCATATGCCATACACGTACATTGTTTATCAAAGCCGATAATAAGAAGCTGTGGATGCGATGTCCGGGCATATCGCTGCGTGTGATTTGACGCCCGTTTTCTACCCGTATTACGGGGAAACGTGGTTATCAGAACGGAATGTGGTTGGAACAAATCTGGGATATATAGGGTTTTGTCTCCAACGCGGGTTCCGATTATTATGGTCCCGCGAAACAGTGTGGTCGTCGCATACAGTAGCTTCTCTATCGCCGGTATGGACGCAGAAACGGCATTCGTTAATCTCACACGCCAGGAAAAAACGACATGTAGCCGATGCTTCTCATCCGTAGCCACTCCATGTGATACGAAGTACGCCTGTATGAATCTATTTGGAGTGCATTGAATATTCCTCGAAAGCGGGGGAGGCTGGAAGAGTATTCGTCGCAGCCGACCGATGACCTGACCGCCATAAATGGTTATCAGTA
>JAYJMC010121930.1:0-12504 GCA_036873965.1 Neoagarum fimbriatum | reverse complement strand
ATGCTGCATGTATCTATTTTGCGTATCTTTGATGCGACCTCTAAACGGGTTTCATTCCTACAATACAGCAGTCATATATTGTCATGTGGAGTGGTATACTAGAAGGGTGCAGGCAGACAAGGCTGATTGGGAGGTAGCCCTTCTTCTTGTATTAAGACATACTTCGTTGATTATAACTTCCAAGGGAGATGAGAGCTTTGAGGGGATCGAAGCGGAGAGAGTGAGCTGAAGGGGGCCTCGAGCAGGCAACAACCGAGGCTCGTCTTCTCACACGCTCTTCTCTGAAATACCCCGCAGTCGGGTATTCATAGAAGACTCTTACACCCATAGATCTTTCTTCTGGTGCAAGAAAGATTCACACTCTACGGACTAACTTAAAACCTAAAGAACATTCCGCACTGATAGGAATGTTCGTGTGGTACCTGGAGCATCTGAGGAATAAACCAAAATATAGGATTATTCTTATGGTGCTATACGACTCGACTTCTACGAACTATAAACTGTCATTAGTGATGCTCCATCACTTTAGCCCACCCTGAATAGTCGTATATGCAGACTACCCGATGGTCGAGGGAATATAATAATTCAACCCATAAGACCAGAGAAAGGGGGGTCAAATATGCGGCTATTCGAAACAACGCAAAATGAGACTCTAGGTTCCCCCACACCTCGGAATAATGAGGCATATACGCCTCATGGCAAGACTAAAAACTCAATGGTGGAGCTCACGAAAGTAGGAGCTCGAGATCGGGTGTGTACTTCGGAAATGCCAATAGCAATTGGGGTGCGAAAACGCGAAGGACAAGGCAACTGAGCGCAAGGATGCGAAAGGAAACAGGAGAAAGGTATAGACGCAGAAACAAAGTCGAAAGGGAGAAAAGCACAACATGTCAATCTGGGAACGGCCAACAAATTTGGAGCCTGTAACGCGGGGCCTAAGAGGCCGGAGGTTGGGCCATTTGGCGAAAATCACGAAGAGAGAAAGAAAAAGGCACGCTGCCTAAAGCAAGGCCAGGGTCCGCAAAGTTGGACCTGGAAGGCTGACGTGGGGCCATTAGTTTAAAGGCAAAAGAGAAAGAACCAACACGCTGAGAAGTATCGGAAGCAGGAACCGTAATGTGGTACCTGGAAAGCTAGCAAAAGGCCTTTGATCCAAACTGTAGAACGGAAAACCGAGGCTACCAAAACAAGTCGCGATAATGCGGAGAAAGACAAACGTCGAAACGGTGGGGCTGACAACACCGAAAGGGTGGTACTGGAGGCGTAAGGTACGCCGGAAAGCTGAAACGGGGGTCAACAACAGGGTACCCCTAGAAGGTATCTGGGTACAGTACCAGGAAAATAAGAAGAATACGTGGTGAAGTCACCTGACCAAAGCAATACACAAAGAAAGAAGAAACTGAAACGTCGACAAAAAAAGCAGAAGCTACTATCGGAATCCGGAAAGAGAGTCAAACGTGGCTATTCAACCGTAAACAAAGCAAACCAAAATGGGGTCGGCAAGAAGATACTCGTGTAGCTCGAAGTAACGCTGGAAGTGTCTATTTCCAGAAAGCAGGTAGGGAATAGAAAAGACAAGAAAAAGAAAGCCGTAGCGGGGTACCATAAGTCGGCAACACGGTGTTGATAGCGTGGGGCAACTCTGGGAGGCTAACCAAGAAGGTAGGAAAAACATAAAGTATGCAAGCTGTGTCATAGCGACATACAGCAGCCTGAAAAATGGGGACCATAACAAGGGACCGTGAAAGGCTAGCTTGAAAAGAACTACTAGCTACACTAGGTAGGTAGTAAAGACATTCGTCCTAAAGCGGGTTCACTGAAAAACACGAAGGGGGGTCAACAGGAAACGACCTATATGGGCGGTGAAGCCAAACTGGGGTCGAGAACACGCGACCTTTGCGACAGGTACGTCGACGAAGACAAGAAGGAAAAACCGGAGGGTCAAGACGGGACAGGCTGTGGTCTGCACAGTCAGGACGGGCTGCAAAGCCAGGACGAAGGCCGGAGCCGTTGGACCCTAGGGGCAGGAATGCCAAAAGTAAGAAAAATGGTCAAGAAGAACAAAGACCTGAGGGCGGTATCTTAGGACCGTTGGGGCAGATACGCCGAAAGAGAGACGAAAAACTAGTCAAGAGGAACAGGTCTATTGGCTGCAAAGCTGGAACAAGGTTCCGTGACGGAGGGTCCCTGGGAGCAGGTAAACAAAAACAAGAAGAATGGGGTAAAGCAGAACCGACAAATGGGCGGGGGAGCCATCACGGGACCGATAACGTGGGACCTATGGGGGCTCTCAAAGTGAAGCGAATGGTCGACAACGTGCGACCTCATCACGGTAGTAATCGCAGTAATCGCTAGAATGCCCCACTAGCTGGGGTTAATTCGCAACGAAAATCTTCGTGGAAAAACATGTACTCCAAAAAGCAAGAAAAAGCCAACAAAATAAAGAACTCGCGCCTCGCGAAAAAGCATTGACGGCAACAACGAGGGAAGCGAGGGGAAAACAAGACGGTGGAAGCCACATCGTGGTATGAAAAATCCAATGGTTCGTCGGTATGCACGAACGTAGGCAGGCTATACGGGCGGTGGAAAGCGGAAGTAAAACCACAAAGACCGACCCTTGTCGTGCTGTAGAAAATAACACAACTGAAGGCACAAGTTCGAATTCAAGGTGAATCGCCGTGATGGTCACCGAAAAAAAACGAACATATGTTATCTTGAATGGGGCAAATAACACAGAAGGTATACTACGATGTTGAAACGTTTATGGATCAACAAGGATAGTCAGTCTTGGAGGGGCTACATTGGAGAGCCGCAAGGCGATAATACTGACTCTCTTTAGAGACAGTACGGTCCAAAGCTAATACGCGCACTAGGCGTTCACACACAAATTCTTCTAGAAAAGGGGAAAAGCCTACTACTGTCGATAGCTGCGCACAACTATGACCGTTAAGGAATAGGTGTGCACAAAAGTGGCAAGAAACCCAAAAGTAAACCCGCGTGGCACGAACCCGAAAACAGAAGGGTGTGCGTTCCGAGCGTGCACGCACCTATAGAGGGTATACGTTCCCTTCCGGCACTCGGTGCAGGGGGAGGAAAGGGCCAAGACAGAAAAAAGGCACAAGTAAAAATAACACGAATTCGCAGCTTATACCATGACAAAGCGAAACCAGGGTGTTGTGAAAACAACGTAGGATCCAGAAATACTACAAAACCGCGAGCGTATGGTGCAGGCGATATCTCGGCTAAGCAAGGATCAGACGAAAACTAGGACGATTTTGCGGCCTGACGCAAGAAGCCGGATAGAGGGGGGGCATCAACTAACGTAGAGCTTAAACATGCTAATGGGGCGCATGCACACGGTGCAAGCGGAGTTCAGGCTAAGAAAGGATCAGGCGAAACTACCACGGTCTCACGGTCTGATGCTATATGTAAGCCTAGAGGGGGGTCGTGAACAAACGTTGGACCCAGAACTACTAGCGAAAAGTTCATAACGTCAAACTCTGGAAAAATTGCCTACTCATAAGGGCCATTCCTATGGGAAGCTAAGATACGAAAAACAAACAAGAACATACGCGAAAACACATGAATGCCCAACCGGGAAGGGGAGGACTTGTGCAGAGCGAGTTGATGGTAGCAGACAAAGACAACGCCTCAAATGAGCACCTACGGCGTACGTAGTGCAGGAAGCAGAGGATTGGTCAAGATAGAAATACCACAGCTGTAGGAAGACAAAAACACGGCGGGTTTGCGGCCAAGTTACGAAAACAGGGCGAGCTCAACCGGCGGGAAGCAGAAGACGGAACCACAACAAAAATTCGGCCTAGTTACGAAACCTGAGCAAGCTTAAATGATGGCTGGAGAGCCAGAGTAGCACACCGATACAAACACGCAAATATTTGTGCTGGTCAAAATGGGGCAAATCAAAAACGTCAAATGCAAAGAAATAGTACCTTCAAACTAACCGAACAACAAAAATTAAAACCAGAAACTCAATACGCACACAAGGCTCAAGAAGCCTGGTTGAGGGGAGGGGCGGCAGGACAAAAGGCTACGTGCGACTGAACGCGATGGTACCCTGCCAACAAATTTCCCTGCCTCGTGGCGTTGTTGACTCGAGGATCCGAAGTTGATGCTCCGCGAAGATGTGTAGTTGGCACGCCGTAGGTTGATCTTGGAAACGGATGATGTAGGAGCTTGAAGAAAAAATCCGATGAAAGGTGGCCTATTGTCGTGCTGCAGTGCTCCGAGCGCGAGACGGTGACGTCGTGCCGTGCGCGGAAGGTGCAGTAGGAGCGCCGTTGACGGCCGATAGTCCAGTAAACGGGATGGGTGGTCTTGAACGGTTGCATTGAAGCGCTCCGAGCGCGAAACGGTGAAGGTAGGGTGTTCGCGGACGATGCGGTAGGAGCGCCGTGACGGTAGAAGACGAAGCTGTAGTAGTCCAATATGGTTGGTCGAAGAAGGTGTCGCGGCCGTGGGCGCTGTAGTAGTCATAAACCGTGGGCCGGTGAAGATGTCGGCGGTGTTCGCGGTGGTTGATGAGCTTTTGCGCGGTCTAGACGTTGGCACGGTGGCTGGAAAAGTCGGTGAAGAAGGCCCAAAGTAGTCGGCAATGGCGGTGCCGCCGGGGACGGTTGATAACGTCTTGAAGAGGCAGGCCTATCGGCGTGGTGGTTGGAGAGGTCGGTGAAATATGTCCCAGTTGGTCGGCGCTGAGGGTGGCGGTGACGCCGGAAACGGTGGTAGTGGCCAGGAAAAGGGCGCCTTGTCGTTGGCAGATGCTTGAAGAGGCAGAAAATAGAAGGTAGTGGTTGTGGAAGACCGCGGCGAAGCTCAGGTGAAGGTGGAGCTCTGGTGATGGTGGAGCTCTGATCGCGAAGCTCAGGTGATGACGAAGCTCTGGTCGCGGCCTGGTCGCACGGCGGCGAAGCTCAGGTGAAAGGTGGAGCTCCGGTGAAGGTGGAGCTCTGGTCGCGACGTAGTCGCGCGGCGGCGAAGCACAGGTGAAAGGTGGGGCTCTGGTGAAGGTGAAGCTCTGGTGAAGGTGGAGCTCCGGTCGCGAAGCTCAGGTAATGACGAAGGCTCTGGTTGCGGCGTAGTCGCGCGGCAGCGAAGCGCCGGTTAAAGGTGGAGCTCTGGTCGCGAAGCAGTCGCGCGGTGGTGGGGCGTCGATGATCTTGAAAGTATGCCCACAGGTGCTGGCAGGAGAAACCGTAGTCGGCGGCGGTCCCAAGTTTTCCAGCGGCAGCGATGGAGTGATGACGGCTCTGGGAAAAAACAATGGTCCGACGAAGGATGAGGAAAAGCTAAAAACGGATGCGCCAATGGTGGGCGCTGGGGAGAACGATGGATGGCCTGCAAGCCGATCCAGGAGGAGCGCCAGTGTCCACGGCGCCTTTCCCGGAGCTGGCTAGCGAACCGGAGGCGATGTCGCGGGCTGAAATAGAGCACGAAGGTTTTGGAGCGGGAAAAGGGTCGAAAGCGTCGTTGTATGGTCCTTAACGGCGAAATTCGCCGACGTTGTCGTCGGGGGATGATGGTGATGCATGGGGCAGGAGGGAGGGGAGTGTGAGTCCACCCAAGTTGATGCCCGGCATGGAAGGTGCGCGGTTTGCGCTTCACCGGTAAGGGGGAGCGGATGGTGATGGTGGGTCGGAAGGGAGGAGGAACTAGCTCACCCAAAACGATGCCCGGTTTGGGATGCTCGCACTATGCTACGTCGCCCACGAAGAGGCGGTCGAAGGGTCAGATTTCCGGCCAAAAGGTCCCGTACCAGGCTCGGAAGGTTCGAGAACTCGAAAAATTAAAAACAACCAAAGCTCGGAAAAGGGGAACGGAGGGATGGTAGAGGTGGCACGGAAAAGGAAACCACCCAAACCGTGACTCGGTTCGGAAAAACGCATACCCAGAAACAAAAACAAAACTCTCGCTCAAACGGTGGGAGCGGCGGGATAAAGGTGGTGGGGCGGAAGGGAGGGTAACGAGCCCACCCAAACCGATACCCGGCTCGGAGAGGTGATAACCGGAAAGAAACAAAACCACAGGTTCAGCTGGTAAACCTACAGGAAATGTTGAGGTAGAGGGTGGCGGTGGTGGCGTCACAGCTGGGCCTTCAGGAACGGAAAGGCGGTTCGGAACGGTGGTGGCGGTAGTGGCATCACAGCCTTCAGGAACGGAAAGGCGGTTCGGAACAGTGGAATTGGAGAGGGACCTGGTTTGGGGTTCACTGGCGACGGAAACGTCGGTCGGCGAATAGGAGCGCATCGCGGGGAAAAACTAAAACAAAAAAAAACAATCCACTGAAAGATGGTAGGCCGTGGTGGCGAACCAAGGTGTACAAGAGAAAGGCGGTGTAGATGGCAGCCAGGGCGCGCGAGCGCCGGTGAACCGGGGTTGGAAAGGTCATCCGTTGTGGGTTCGTCGAGAAAGGCTGGTAACGTCGTTGGTGGTCCGTTGGGGTGTCGTCGAGAAAGGCTGAAAACGCCGTTGGTGGGTTTGGGTCCGGGTAATGGGGTGGAGCTAAAACGCTGGGTCGGGGGCGGATAATCCGTTGGATTGTTGTCGTTGGGGAAAATGGTACGGTCGTCGTTGGCCTGGGTCCGGTGGTAGGTAAGCTCAAAAGCTGGGTCGGAAGGTATCGTTGGTGGCCTTGTAAAGTCCGGATGGTTGGGCCAGGGTAGCCAGAAAAGGGGTGGTAAGCGACTCAATCGTTTGTCGGAAAGAGACTTGACCAGATCGTTGCGGGGAGAGCGGCTGTTTTCTCCACATGGGCGGCGGGGTCGGGGGAGCGGTTGCTATTTACCGATGGCCGGTGTCGCCGAAGTAGGGTGGGAGAAGAGCGGCAGGTGTCTCCGAGGATTTGGCGTCGCCAGGGAGGCGGTGGAAAAGGGGCGGTGTTCGCAAAGGGAGCGGTGGCTATCCCGGAGTTATCGGTGGTGCGAAGGTTCGGGGAGGGTCTCTGGTAGTGCGTAGATGGCCAGGGGGGGGTATCCTGGAGACCCGGAATTGGAGGGGCCGGTGTCGTGGATAGATTGGTGACGTTGTCGAGGAAGCCAACCCAACCAGGTGGAGGAAGTGGCTGCTATCCTAGGCTCCGTGGAAAAAATGGTCGCTAGGCGGTGACTTCGGCTGGAAAGACGGGACCCGAGCACGGTGGCTTTGATGGGTCGCGTCTGGTCAGACGTGTGCAGGTGGTGGGCTGTGGGTCAGAATCGGACGAGACCCGAGCATGGCGGCTCTTTGGTAACACGTCGCGATGGGGAGCGGCAGGGAGGAATCGGCAGGTGCGCGTGGAATCGGTTTCGTTGGAATGGGGCCGGGACAGAGGAGCTCTATGGAAACCCGTCGCGTTGAAAGGGGGCCGGGACAGAGGTCGGTACTTGGTGGGTTCGGTGGGAAACGCCGAGACGAAAAGAGGATGGCTCGTTTGAAACGCGTCGGGTTGGAAGGGAGTAGGACAGCTGCCAAACTAGGAAGGCGTTTGCTGCTACTACCTATGGAGGGGTTGCCAGTCTCGGGTGTACCGTTGCCGAAATAGAGACGTGAACTGGTAGGGTGGTGGTAAGTGTCGAGGGTCGTAGGGTGGTGGTGGTGCGGGAAGAAATTCCGGCGTTGGTCGGCCTCAAAACCAATATCCCAGGTCGGTCGTAAAGGAAGAGCTCCGGCGTGTATCGGCCTCGGAACCAATGTCCCACGTTTGGTCGAAGAGGCGGTTCCGATACTTGGTCGAAGCCGGGTGAGCTGCAGGGTCGTGGTGTCGCGCAAACTGTCGGCCTTGCGTGATGTCGGAAACTACTCAACACGGTGGTAAAGGAACACCGTAGGAGAGAAGTCCGAAGGGTGGCACTGCAGGGTGGAACCATCCCAAAAGGGGTAGTTCGACGTAGACTGGCTGTGGTGAGCTGCCAAGCAGTGGTCATTCGCGGCTGTCTCTTGGACTGTCGCGTGGCGCCGCGAAGGAAGAAACTGAGCTAATTCCAAAGAATAGCGTCAGCTGGACCATCGTGTTCGCAAAAAGGAGTCTCGGCATCGCCGAGGCTTGGGGAGGGTCTCCGTGGGTGGCGTTCATGGCGTAACGCGAAGAGACCTTGGGCGTGAGGGGGGGCAGCGATCGTTGATGCTACCGCTGTGTGGCATTGTCGAGGGTTATGTCAGGTCCGAACGGACTGTGCTGACTGGAATCCACAAGTTCGCGGGGGGATTGTTCGGCAATGCCGAAGTACTGGGAGGGTCCACGCGGGGGCGCGTACGCCGTGCGAGGAGTACCTGAGGGATGCTGGCTACAGTAGTGTGAAGCGCAGCAACTTACTCGCTAGGATATGCCGATCCTGTGATCCGTGTCCTTGCAACGCTTCGGTTGGCGGGGATGACGGGGCAGGGGGCTCAGGGCAATGTCCTGGTCAACGATGATCGCGAGTCTTCCGTCTGCAACGACGGGACTGTCCCACGAGCTCAGGGACAGCCGTGCTGTCAACACTGTGGCAGCTGCGGGGATCTCGTCAAATGCGGATCCCATGCTGACACTTATAAGGCGCGCGTCCTTGGACGAGCGCGGGTGGAGTCGCCAATATAGGGGCTCCAAGAACGATGGCCCGGTAGGTGAAGCAGTATCTTGTTGTAAACCGGAACCGCTGGTAGTCGTAATGTTCGGCAGGTAGCGTTGCTCATCGGGGTGAGACACCAAGTGGAGCGTCCTGGGTAAGGCTCGGTGTCTTGACCTCCTCCCACCCACACCTCAAGGCAATCGCTAAACAAGGGGATCAAGCTTGGGCAAGCGATTACTACGTATATGGGGCTGGGCGGGGGGGTCGATTGTTTGGGGAGGGGGAGGCGAAGGTTGTATTCTTGAAGACCCTCAAACAGATGTCTTGTCGCTGATGGTGCTGTACTGGTATAGTAGGCGTGTAGCGTCCAAGGTAGGGGTTCGGTCGTCGTCGCAGCTTTTGTCCGAGGAACAAAGGCAACCCGAACAAATACGTGCCGTGGCAGTTAAAACAGGCGGCACTGGTGTCGCGGGTTAAGCCGGGAGATGGCGGCGGGTTGCGATATGCAGGTTGCTTGCACTGTCACCCACGAAAGCAAATTCACGCGTTCCCGTAATTGCCGGAAAGAAAAAACTCATCATGAAGTATTTTCAACGGGCACGAAGCAAAACTTCAGGTAAACCTCCGAGAGACAGCGGGTGTACTCGATGGCCAGGTGGTTGAGAACGAAGCTCGTCGCAGGTTGTGTCCCGTATCACAAACTGGGGTGGTTGCGAGCCACCACTTGTTGCGGTTTGGGAGACAGATGCAGGCGCCGTGGGCGTCACAATTCGAGGTGGTCACGACCGCCGTCGCGGCCACTACGGATGGGATGGCGTCTGCATGGTTGGGCGACTTCGCTGTCGCTGCTACTGTGGTCACTCTCGGAGATGTAGGTGGTAGTCGGAGAAGAACGGTGGTCATGGCTCGGGCGGTAGATGGTGGTGCGGTGGGTGCGTGCGGCAGTAGGGGATAGGAAAGACGGTGGTTGCGGCAATGAACTCGGCTGGAGTGGGTCGGAATTTCATGGAAATAGACCGAACAGGTAGGTTACCGCAGACGTAGGTGTCTTTGGATGCCGAAATCAAGGACGGAAGCCGTTGTTGGGCCGGGTTGTCGTGGAAATAAACCCGAAAAGTAAGTTCCGCAGACGGGGTGTCTTTGGGTGTCGCCTGGTCGAAAACCGAGGGCGCGCCGTAGGCAATCATGCACAACGGTGGGTAAGGTGAGGGCAACATGCTCGAAGGCAGTGGCGGTTGAGCGCAGTGGTCGCGATCGGTAGCGTCAGAGCCATAGTTTCGTGGGAAAAACAGAGGCGTTGGGCGCAAGATGTGGGGCGCTGTAGAATTGGGCGGGAGCGTTTAACCGTCGTGGTGATAGGCGCAGGCCGCATGGGGGGCTGTGGAAAGCCGGGGGTTGGGGTCTGCAACGGAGTGGGAGCAATGACTGGTCGGTTGGGACGGTGGTCATGGCTCAGATGGCGGAGGTGTAGCGGTTGTCAGGAAAACGGGAAGTGGTCGAGCTCGAGTTTATGAGCTTGTGCGGCAAAGCTTAAGAAGGGCTGTGGCCGCGGTGGCATACTATGCGGTAGCCATCGCGGCACTGGCCTAATTTGCTGCCGTTGCGGCGGCATACTCTGCGGTAGCCGTCGCAGCGCTTGCCTCATTGTTGGGATCCCCTGATGTAAAATACCTCTTGCCTTCAGGCACAAAAAAAAATCGCAGTCGCACCAGGTGGGCATCTCTCGTAGAGGAATCCGTCCTCCTGGTCTCGGCGTGTAAGGTGGTCGTACCAAACGCCGAGGGATCCGGTTTGACTGTAGGGGTCGGGGACGGCGGCGACGGTCGAAGTGCCGTCACGGCCCCGGCCTCAAAAATTAATTTATGGCTTTAGGTCAATTTGCTCGAGGAGAATGTCAACGTCAAACATCGTAACTGTACCACCCATGGCTACAGCACGTGAAAAGCGCGAAGCATATTGCTCATCGCGAGATTTGAGGAGATCCATGTTGATCCGGGATGGGGGGTTGGAATGGGTAACGCACGCACCGGAGCAGAGAAAGGTAGGGTGCAGTACAGGTAGAGGTCGAATGTCGCCAACAGGGCCGGAAGGGGATGGAAGTTTGCACATGGAACTCGGGAGGAGCTTGGGTGCTCGGGAGATGGTAAGAACCACCTAGTATCCAGTCGGAAAATAAAACAAATCAGACCTTACGACACGGAAATTATGAGCACCTCTACTAAGTACCCGTCGAGTACATAAATTATATTAGTTCGTTGGTCTTCCGAAATATTTTCGGGGCCACGCAAGACGGCGTACTACTGGCGTTCACTGCTGTTTTTATAAATTACTGGATGAGTTCCGTGGAACACACACGTAAAATACTCGTGGAAGTGCGGGGAAGATGGCACACGGAGTGCTAGTGTACTCAACAGAACTTTGTTCACGCATGATCCTAATACAATTTGGATCGTTCCGACATTGTATAAGACCGGGTGTACATATCAGCAAAATACGGAAGCCCTTCGGGCACAAGCTCAAACACGCGGTTGGATATTTGGGGGTGAATCCGAATCTAGCGGCAGTTTGAGTCTAAGCCCACATAGAGGTTTTTCCAAATTGAACAGTGGTCCGGAAGGTTTTATCTTATTTTATTTTATAAGGGAGCTTATTGCTACCAATGTCAGATAAAGGAAAATGCTCAACAAGGTAGAATACTAGCGCTCACGTAGGTAGAAACAAATGCATCGTAACGAGACGGTAAGACGCACATCGATATTTCGCGTGCTGTTGCTCGTAATGGAAGCAAACGGACAGCGTAGCGATACTATTTTGAAGAGTGCACGAAAACAAACGACCGACGTTGAAAACGAGAACGTGCAAAACGTTCGGTTTCAACAGCGGCAGGTCGTGTGTATTGCCTGTACTGACTTTACACCGCTGAACGAAAGCTATTTAAACCTTTTGCTACCCCAAAAAGGTATCCCACACTATTTCCAAGTAGTTTTGTCGCCAAATACCGTTTCCGGCGCTATGGGGGTATAAACAAAAAAAAAGCAACCTGAAAAAATATACAACAAATAAATCATGTGCGTGCTGCTATACATTATTTGTAATACATCATCTCTGTGACGTAGTTTGTGAACACAGAGCGTGCTTCTCCTATGGTGATGAAGAATCGGCACGGACAATGTGAAGAACACACATATCAAACTGGCCCGCAGAACGTATGAAGAAATTTATTTAGACCGAAACTCCGACATAATTTCACCACGTGTATAAACAGTAAAGGCACCTGGTATCATACTTCGTATGATATGTATTTCGTAATAATATGACATCCTACGTTGAAAAATAATAATAATATATACCTGGTACGTAGTATACCACCAGACTATACGAACTCATAATACGCCGTTTGCGTCCACAAAACCGTACGTATTCGATTTCGAATACAACGGGCCCAAAGTAGGCACGAGGAAACTGGAACCAACATAGTCCGCGAAAAAAAAAACAAATGGCAGTTTGTGGTATGCCAGTACCAGTACATATGTACCGTAATACGTACTAACTGGTACACGACATAGACAAAGCTGATGTGCCCTTAGTGGGCCCTATACACTGCTGCAGTGTGGTGCGTGCAGGGAAGGCCAGACGCAAACAACGAGGTCATTATTATTTATTTATTTTGAAAGCTCGAACATACCTTGTAGGTAACCGCGCTAGATCAAAAGCCAATATAACGTACACACGAAGTACGAAGTGTTGGTAAAATCAAGCCTCGAGAAAACACACAAAAACTGACCAGAGATGAAAATAACGAGAAAAAACAGTTACTCTGTACAAGCAGAGACAAGGCAACTCCACAGCAGTTATGCATGCCCAATACTGGTATGGTTGACCTATTCACCACGACTGTCATCAACGCGGTAGAAGCAGAAGTACCACCTCCATCACGCCGCCAACGCAGACGTGGATGGTG
>JAYJMC010110885.1:0-12504 GCA_036873965.1 Neoagarum fimbriatum | reverse complement strand
CGGTAAGACCTAATGCCCGAACAAAGGGCAACAACTTAAAATCTTCTTAAAACGGACGGATCGTTTTGACGTATCGGTTGAGGGTCGCCATACGGCCCCACGTGGCCACCTAATTCGCGATCCGGGAAAATCATGAAGATGTGATGTTCCAGTAGCCCGCTTCATCGCAACGCCAACGTGATGTTGATGATTGATTCACACGAAGATAAATCAAGATGCAGAAATGACATCATCACTGGGTATGTCTGTCGGCTGTGTCAAGGTGTTCACGATACAGGCATATATTTGTGTGGTTCGCGCGTAATCGGTAGTGGGATGGGTCGGATACCCCGACGGTAACACATTCACGACACGGTAACAGGACATGGAAAGGTGAAGACCTTATCACTAAGGTTAACATTGTGTGGCAATCTGGTGGTCGCTCGCCGTTGCGGAATCTCGAGCAGCGGGAGTTGGTTTGTGCTTAGTGGATACAACTCGTATTTGTTAGCTGTGATGCACCTGTGACGCAGCCCGACAGTCTCCCGGCACCATCGGCGTAGTTACCCCAACGATCACCGCCGGCTGCACAACACGATCGAGCAATGTCCGATTGAAAGGTGGACGCGACAGTACAAAACAAAAGCGACAACGAAGAACTAGGTCGTTTCTCGGTCGCTTAATACTACTTCGTGTTTGGATTTTGTTTTACGGAACCTGCTATTCAGGGTGACCACCCGATAAAGTAAATGCAGAGCCAACTTCGGAGAGAAATTAAACACACTTAAACACAAACGTCATCTAAGAGCTCAAGGATTGGCGCAGAAATTCAGCTTTGCAAGCTGCGTGGGATACTTCGATGGAGCGTTCTACGGAGTGTATTCATTTTTGTTTAGCCGATCGCTTTTCTCCGACACATTTCATGAGTCGAGCGCACATGCAGTATGTACGTTCTACGGTTGAGAGGAGAAACGTGTCGTGGATGTTTCCTTCGCAAACGGTTGAGGTATTCGGCGGCCATGATGTAGGTGACAATGTTTGGACAGATTGCATGGTGGGCTTTGCATTGCGAGCCTCCGTGGTGGGCACGGCCAGACTGTGGAGGGGGGTTCGCGGAGATGAACGTGTGCTTCTTTGTTTTGGTCGTATGAGAACAACACTCTGGGAAACGGTAGTCAAATGGCAACGGCGAGGAAAGCGGTACCGACGTACCGAGGCCGCCAAGAAAATCGTACTAAGGGCGTGACAACGTTACATATCATTTTCGAACAATAACATGATAGTTCAATAAAATCAACGCCAAACAACAAATCAATCACACCCTCTATTCGCTGATAATACAACATTCTAAATTTCAACCAACGTTTGAATGTAATTGCCACTATTAGCTTGGTATCTACTCCGGAGAATCTATTTTTCCATTGCTATCAATTTAGCTGGTTCTCCTATAGAGTGAAACGCTGCATCTTTGAGCAGTTTGTTCGATGCTAAATAGGATACGAACAGTTCCCCTCCATCTACTAATACTCCGATGTGCTGACAGAATGTTGCGCTTCGTGAGCTAAAAAAGGGCCAGACC
This sequence comes from Neoagarum fimbriatum, assembly GCA_036873965.1. Taxonomy (NCBI): domain Eukaryota; class Phaeophyceae; order Laminariales; family Agaraceae; genus Neoagarum; species Neoagarum fimbriatum. Next base: position 10,946 of record JAYJMC010110885.1, on the reverse strand, counting down.
ACAAAGAGATAATATATGTCCCTTCTCGATCATTCAACGTGCGGTTGTGCCAACCATTTTCGAAACGAAAATGTATCAATAAGAGATACTCACGAAACTAGAAGATGGCATATAATTATTTGCTCCGTCTGTCGAATCTCGAGCAAGGCTTGTAGTTGATCCCTCTACCGTCGAACATTGGGGGTTAACCTAGGATGCGTTCCACGACAGGGGTAGCAACACATTGTTCTGAGCCTCCTTACGTGAGAAATATTTGTTACCTCAGCCAACCACTGGCTTTGATCAAAGTTGTAAAACGCACATTCAAATGGGCTAGGTTTCGGACAAATGGTATTGTAAAATGCACATCCGTTAAAACGATGTTGCGTAGAGATTCAGTTGAGCATTCCGGTCAAGGAAAAATGCTAGGGTAAAAAACCGCGTGCTTCTTACGGTAGCCCGGCTCCTCCGATGAGGTAGTCGTACACCCAATCGGGTAGAACACAGGTAGTGTCCTTCAGAGCTACGTATGGTATTCGCGCGGGTAGGGGTTTGTCTGGCATCGAACTTGAAGACAGCCTTACCCAAGGATGGCTGGTTCACTCTGTGGAGACCAACGAAACATGTAGACATGCATGTACTGATATCCAGCTTCTTTCTCGTTGATGACTGTGCATGCAAATCTTGGTAAAAACTGGGTACGTTCGTGGTTTGTCTTCACCCGTGCGAAATGTGGTGGTCCTACCTAGTTCCGGACCATCCACCGAACGTACGGTTGGCAAAGCCAATCCTTGGAACTTTGCGTGCATGCAGACAGGTTGGTCGCTGGAATTGCTACAGAATACGTCGTCGCGCTCAGCCTTTGTTGGTTCAGGTCCAACATGGCGGCTGTTGTTGGGGTAACCACATATTATATATATATATATTATATATATATGTGCTTCTTCGTCTTGATGGCAGGTCAAATTGGTTTCGAACCCATACAGAAGGCCGCCAACATCGGTATCAGAGCTGAGTTAGTTGTATTCATCGACTTTACGATGATGGCGCCTTTAATAAAGATTATTCATCACGAGAAATGGCGACCGTTTGTTGCACCACGCGTGTTATACGCAGGCACAAACAGTACACACACTAACCCTTCTTTCAAACCACCAATCCACAACTAACTGGCGTACACGGGTGGACACATTTTTGCAGTTGATGAGGCAGTGGCCTTTCCGTGTTCGCGAGATGAACACAACACTGAAAAGTTGCTGCTGCTCCTTCCCCAAGCAAAATGCGTACGCGTAACAGCTGGATGTATCGCTGCTGTCGCGAAAGGCATCACAGCCCATACACTAAGACACGAAACTCCTCGCGGCATGGCGTTATCGATGGTTGAATCCATACAGACGTTCGAACAATAATTCAAAACGTTTGCTCCGCGGGAGAACAGTTCAACTTTGCTCACATTCCCCGTTTTACGGCACACCACACCTGAAGATATGCACGAGATAATTCAGTGCCAAACCCTATCAATGATTGAATCAACGCAGTCCTTCGTTCCACAACGTTCACGCGGTTACGTACTCGGAGTCAAACCGGGTCCACGATGCTGGCATTAATCGTTTGACGGTCCGGCCAACCATCTGTCAGATACCGTGTATACCATGATCAACACCCGACGAATATCGGGCTTGTATGTCATTCCCGGCGAATATTCCCTGTTACCCGACGGGAAAAGGCCTTCAGCGGGATTGTACTTGGGCTTCGGGCAACCACGCCACCCCGGATCATTCCTCGTCGTCTGATCCTGCACAAAAACCCTCTACTGGTGAGAATCATCAGTGGCAAGGATTGTTTTATTGCGTAGCGCTTCGCTATGTGGGTTTCGGTCGGGGGGGGGCTGATCACGCGCTCGTTACGTACCCCCGAGGCGTCTCGTTCTGGGCGTACACGAAGCCAGACACATACTCAACGTGCGGTAGAAACTACAGCATGTGCACAATAACAGTGGGTTACGAATGAGTGTAAACAATTGAGGATGTACCAACCAAATAGTTGCGAAAAGCGGCGCGCCAGGTATATGGTATCGGCAGTAGTATGCTAACGCGTTGTGCGAGATGGGTAGTGGGCTGGTGAAGAACATACTGATACGATATTCCGGAACCGAACACAGAAAGGTGCCTCGCCCTGTCTTGCTGGTGTAATGTTGCCTGCGTAGCATCAGATAGGTACTTAAACCTGCGATGGGTGTCGTTGCGTTCAATACACGACAGCGGTAGAACTATTGTTTTGGATACATATTTGCATCGGACAGATTGGGCCTCCTTACCGCGTTACATACTCACGCCATGGCCACACGTTTCTAAACACGTTTCCCACACGTACATGATATCAGCGATGTTGCACCTGACACGATGAGATAATATCAGAACCCTGTGAAATATGGATGTGCTGCCCATTTGCGTGTATCTGTGTACTTCACATTGATATAGTCGCCTTAAAAACACGCAACCCATATAACTTGTTTCACCCCCCCCTCATTAATTACGGCGTTATATACTGTAGCCGACTCAATTCTTGTTTCCGCGGCTACGAAATGCGCTATACCTGGTACATATACAACACCCGTAGAGTACACATGGTCTTGCTGGTTATTAAGTGTGTGCTACATCGTGTCAAACACAGCTACGACCGCCATTGCCGGTCACCACCCGGCTCCAGCATATCGATTGCTCGTCTGTAAAACTTGACCAGGGACTAACAATCGTCGTGGCCCGTCGAAGCAAACCTCTTCAAGATGGCACAAGGATTTCATCGCCTGCAACACAAGCGCCGCTAGAGAATACATGGCCTGTTGATATCGAACTGGTCCTTATGAAAAAGTTCCCCCGTCCAAGTCATTAGGGCCGACTGACTGTGTGCTACGGTGTGCCCCGGGTTTGTCCGATACTTTTATATTTCAGGCTTGCCACTGTAAGACGGTGTATGAAACCACACACACAGCAACTGGCACGCTTTCAGAACAGTCGCACATAACTCACAGGTAACATGCAAAATGCGTAATATACAAAGCCCAGAGAGTATCCCGTTCTCTCCGCCGTTTGTTTTCGTTTTCCCGCGTAATATATGTTTACAAAGTATAGTATCGCGTTATGTTCGAAATCGATATGTTTGTGTAAGCTATTGTGGCCCAATTGTGTCTCGTTATGTCCGTCGTTTTACACTTCTCTGGATAAGATGTTTATCAAAATTGTATCGCGCTCTGTCCATAGTTTTGTTCTACCTCTCTGTTGCCCCATTTTATACTACCGCCAGCACAAGCAAGACACACGACGCATACAAGATGGTGCGATTTGTTCTCTTCGTCGCGGCTCTGGTGACTCTCGGCGTTACAGCTGGGCAGCCGATCCCGTTGTCTAATGGTGCGTGTGCATTATCCGCATGTTACCTCTCAAGGGAAGGGTGTCTTTACGGTATTCGAGAAGCCATCGAGCGTACCTTTGTCAATACGCTGCGAAGTTGTATCGCAGTTGTTTGAACCCACCACATCCGTGGCGAGTCGTTTAAGATGGTACCACCCGTTTGTATCTGACCATAGACGGTACGCGTCCCGATACCTACTGGGGCTTGGCCGAGTCGAGCTAAACCTGTTCCCGTGAATGTCATGTCCGATCCGTAGATTTAATTGTCCCAACGTGGCAGCGTGCGGAGCAAACGTGAGAGCTGTAAGCTAGGTCTATTATGGGACAACGCGGGATGAAGCTTGTTTGAAGAGATCTCTTGTCAATTGTCTGTTGCTTTGGTTCGAGTATCTTACCCACACAAACAACAATAACCACCGTTATTTGACAGAGACGAGTGGTACGGTAGGGGAGTACGAAACTTTCTCTGAGGCTCCTCTTTGGAGGACCTGTACACCTCACCCATACCTTGACGTTTATAAATATTGTACGGGCGACCCACCGGAACAACCCCATGACATACGTAGGTGAATCACGGAAGGTATTGTAAAGCGCAACAGGGGTTTTCATGAAATTGGACAGTTCCTCAGTTGGGGCGCCCCACCAGTCAGAAACATTCGGCCAAACACGTGCTGTCCCTATTGTTGAATGTGGTTGAAGTTGTCATGCACGGCGGCAATCACGCTATGATCGCGGCAGGTACAGTAGGACGATCTCATGGCTTCGAACATTGCCCTTCTCTTTGCCGTCTCTCGCCATGGTATCGTCTGTCTTACAACAGTCGAAGAGAATGACGAGCAGGGCCTCCGCGGGACTTCTTACAGTAAGGTATGATATTGCCCGACGGTCTACTGTCAACTTCAAAGACTGCTGTTGACGCATGCCAGGGTAGGTGATACACCAATCGCGTCTGAATGTCCTCACTCGAAGAGCTAAATTCCTCACCCAAACCACGACTTAACGACAAAATTCATGCGCAACCTGATGCACAATCCCTTTGTCTACTTATACAACAAATTATGTTCCAAACCCAAAAGCGGTATTTCAACAGATAGACTAAAGTATATATTTGTATATGCTGTGTAGTTCCCTAGTTGTGTAGGCCGCCAGCCAGAAGTAGTTTGGACAAAACGTGCTAACGCTATCGTAGCACGCGTCAATTCCATTTTTGTATGTAACGCCTGGTGCGTTAGTCAATGGCCTCGTGGCTAAACGACACAAGTAGGCGACGTAGTGACGACGAACGTTAGTCGAACTAAACACCAATTTTGCAACTATGCACCGGGCCCTCAATATGTATATGGTGTCGCCGTGTGCCTGATGACGTTGACCGGTTGATCCTGTTTAACGAAACCCAGTAGCGATAGCCGGCAGTGTGCTCGGATGTAGGGTGGACCACGCGGAATGAACGGTGCGGTAAGTTTGCTAACTCTCTCACGGTGTCATCTTGATACTCGACAAAGCGACGTAGGGGCTGAACCGCCGACTAAAGCTTAACTCGAACCGGAACGGCTAAATGTTAGAGACGGCCGCCAACCAACACCTCCCGATTGATATCCTCTTCACCCACGCGCAGAACGTGTACTGCGACTCCTACGACTGCCCCGACGATTATGGTCACATCGACAATGCCGAAGATGTGAAGTGTAAGTGGGGCAAGTGCAAGAAGTCCCAGTGTTGTGAAAAACAAAAGGTTTGCTCGAGCTACGACTGCCCGAAGAAGTACTCCCTGATAGAAGACGCTGACAGCATCGTGTGCAAGGACTCCAAGTGCAGCAAAGATAAGTGCTGCGAGAAAGGTGAGAGGCATCTCGAATATACCACATAAACGTTTGTCGTGTATAATACCGGTATGGAATAGGTACATTGCAATACACAACTGCATTAGCAGGCGATCTTCACCATCTCCGTATGCTTCACGGGCGTGAAGCAGGATGAAGATACACAATGTCCACAATTGACATACATGTTTTCAGTTGATTTTACCAACTAATATTCCGTTTGTCGCGGCGATTAACGATCATAATTATACACCTCAGACACGGTCTACTGCGACTCGTTCGACGACTGCAGCTACGGTTACAAACTGATCGACAACGCCGACAAAGAGGAATGCAAATACGGAAAGTGCAAAAAGTCCCAGTGCTGCGAGAAGGGTGAGAGGTATCCGGAAGAGATCGTCCACGAGTCTATCGTGCACTATAGAGAGTGAGCTAGAATTATCGTTTTCGGTCACGAATAGATTCTAATTGTTCAGATCAATTGCTGAAAAGAGATCTTTCGGGTTTTGTCAAAATACGGACGTTGTGGGTTGGCTGTGTAATGCTAGCTGTACGACATCAAATTCCACAAGCCAAACACTGGCCACAGGTTCCGGCTTGGGCTGCAAGTTTCGCGTTTCTGATGGATGCTTGTTTCGAACTTTTTAACGATATTCCGGTAACTACAACCAGAAACACGAAACCCACAAAATCAACTGTGTGTCAGTTCTTCTCATGTAGATGCCCCATTACTCGACTGTAGGTATAGTGTTTATATGTGTTTTCATTAGTTGAAGATCCGGTGCGTTGCTTTAACGCGGTTTTTCGTATGCGGCAAGCAGCCAACCGCATCGTCTGTAGACACGCATAAGGCACTAACCGCATGTGGCCATGGCCGGATACCTACACACCGATCCATGGGTGCACGCGATCCCTTCTGTCCTCTGCCTCTGTACATTTGTCATGGTTTCTGAACGTATTTGTGTTTGTAGCCGAGGTTGTCAAAAACTTGCTTTAAACGTTGATTTGGATACGAGCTACGTGCAACGCTGTTTCATCTTGTTTTCTCGACCTCGACATGCTTGAAAGCCACTCGCTGTGTACGCGCTTAAAGGCCAAACAAAACGCCGGTTTGTACGCAGAATCCCATGGGTAGAAATGATTCCTTCGGTTTTCTGCCACGTGCATGGTTCCGAGTATCTGCAACCGACCTGTTTTCTGTACCTCGCTAAACCCAAACTCAAATACGTAGCGGGTGGAGTGCCGATGTACCGAGGACTACTGCACCAAAGCTGTACTTTTTGTGACATGCAGCTTTGTTAACGCAGATCTACTCGACCCTTTACGAGTACCACACTCCAATCTCGTAGAGCCCGTGGGTAAGGTATTTAAGTCCGTGGGTATCATCTAAACGTTGTCCCACGGATTTGTGTAGCGATTATTTTTGGAACTCTTCGTGTCGTACTCGTAGGGTCGTGCAATCTCGAACCAATGTTTTGTCATTTGTGGTATGATACGTACTCTGCTTTGCAGGCGACGCCTGAGGTGCGAAGTACATGCAGAGATAGATGCTCTAGACTTCGTCAATATCAAGTACCAGGTATGTGTTGTATCGTGTACACGGCACCCTCTACTCGAATGTTATCCGTTGTGGTTTAATTCGTGATCGTAAACACGCGTGCCGAGCAAATATCATACGAGTACGAGATACGAACGGAATTAACCATCAGTTCACAGATTCACAGCCCATCCGCAACGTAGCACCATAGCTCTAAAACGATACGACAGAAACTACGACGCTCGATTTCATCGTTGATTGTCGATTGGATACATACACATACACAACGATGACATCGGTTCTGGGCCTCTTGTTGGTTTCAAGAGTCTGCACGTACGTGTGCAAGAAAGCTTTAATATACTGCACATTCCATCCTGGTATTTCAATATGACCCCGCGACCGCCCATACAGTGGGGCCTGTTGATAGAGCCCAGAAAATATGTTACGTTCTGACCAATCCCACGGTAGGGGTACCACTTTCTGGCTCAATATTGTCTGACCGGTTGAGATCCTCAAGTGAGAAACTACCTGTTAGTATGATCACTTTACGAGCATACTTGTTTTAGGGCTAGCACATAGAAATGTTGGTTGAGTTGCACGAACAAATTTCTTCGACGTTAGGTTTCGGGCGACATATTGGGCTCCTCATGTGAGAAGCTCAGAAAATATGGCACCACCCCTACCGTGGGAGGGCTCTTCTGCGCTTCTGCATTTGCTGCCGGTCTCAGGTTCCCGGCAGCGCGTCCCTAAAGCAGGACGATGCGGAACATTTCCATGATGGCGAATACCAATTTTTAATCGATTGTTCCAGCTGATGTTCCGCATGTGGCGTTGACTAACGATCTTGATTGTAAACTTCGGATAAGGTTTACTGCAACTCGTTCGACGATTGCTCCTACGGCTACATTCTGATCGACAACGTCGACAAAGAGGAATGCCAGCACGGAAAGGGCAAAACGTCCCAGTGCTGCGAGAAGGGTGAAAAACATGCCCAACAGACCTTACACAAGTATGTCATGTATATTATGTACAATCGACATTTCCGTTCGCTTCTTCGTTTACTGGCGATCGCCAGGTTCCCGGCAGCGTGTCCATGGAATAGGTTGAAACGGAACAACTTCCACCCTAGCCATGGCCATGTTCAATGTTTTTACCAACTTGTATTCCCGGCGTCGCTGCGACTAAACATCGGGGCTTATACCTCAGACACGGTCTACTGCGACTCGTTCGACAACTGCTCCCACGGTTACACTCTGATCCACGACGCTAAGAATGAGGAATGCAAAAATGGAAAGTGCAGCAAATCCCAGTGCTGCGAGAAGGGAGAGAGTCTATCGTGTTTACCACTCTGTCCAAATTTTGAGAGAACCACCGGGACCTTTACACCGATATCTTGGAGTGAATGTGGAAATATGGAACTTGAAACGATGTGTATTCGTTTTTTTCACAGTGTTTGCCGTGAGATAGGGCGCTCGAAAGGCACAAAAACGACCAGAGCATGGGAGATGCCAACCTTCCCTTCGTCTACCTAAGCACGTGACGTCGGAGGTCCCCCTGCTATTCACCGTTGAAAGTCCTTCCGACCGCTTTCTTCGAAAGCTGTTCTTTAGCTGGATTCGCATTTCCTCCACGAACCAACAAAAACAAATCCAAGTCGAACTCGATTTGTTCCATTTCCACCCCTGCTTTGACCCCGCGGTGATTAGGTTTTCCTTCCTCTCCCCGTGTTAATGGGCAAACACGTGCTGATCTCTTGGTGCCAAAGAACTGCAAGATATGCCAAACATGACTATTGTCCTAACCTTGTGAGATTGTCCGACATTGTCAATAACTCCGGATTGGATTTGACCATCCCCTGTTTTTTCCTTTTTTTTTTCTTGTCCCTTGGCTGTTCGATCAACCGAATGTATTGGCTTGTGGTCCCGAGCAGACGCATACTGTGACAATCGTTCAAAAGGGTATATATTTTGTGAGATTTACCCAATTTACCCGCGGTCCAGATCCAGCGTACGCTACAATATTTAATGGCAATCATCGGAGTACCAGCTATGGGTCTATGAAACAGGTTGAAACAGAACAATTTCAACCCTGGTTATGATCGTTTTCAGCCGATTTAACCTACTGATATTCCGTGTGTCGTTGCGACTAACCCTCTTGACTTTAACCCCAGACACGGTCTACTGCGACTCGTTCGACGACTGCTCCCACGGTTACACTCTGATCGACAACGCCGAGAAAGAAGAATGCAAGCACGGAAAGTGCAGCAAGTCCCAGTGCTGCCAGAAGGGTGAGAGGCATCCCGAACGAACCTCACACACGATTCTATCGTGTACGGCGCACTCAAATTCAGAAATATTTCCGTACTACTTCATGGGCCGACGATCGTCAGGGTCTCAGCAGCGTGTGCATCGAGTAGGATGATGCGCAAACGTTTAAACTGATGTTTCAAACTAACATTCCGTGTGTCGCTGCGACTAACCATGTTGAATGTTACCTCAGACACGGCCTACTGCGACTCGTTCGATGATTGCTCCTATGGTTACACCCTGATCGACAACGCCGAGAAGGAGGAATGCAAGGACGGAAAGTGCAGCAAGTCCCAGTGCTGCGAGAAGGGTGAGAGGCAAAACCGAATATAACGTACACGAGTATATCGGGTAAATCAAATGTATACTCGATGTTGCTGTATGGTACGGTATTTGCTGCCGATCGTCAGGGTCTCAGCATCGTGTTCATCAAGAAGGATGCAACGGAACAATTTCCATCCTGGCCCAAACATATTGTCATTCGATTGCACGGGGGAGCCATGCCAGTGAGAACAGATTGGGCACAAAAGTGGGATCGCCTCCACGGTCCCACTTTCAGACTGTCATGTCACCGAAAATCAAACCAACGCCGCCACAATCATATATTTTCTTTCCGTGTCGTACTGCGCCTGCCGATTTTGTACCACCTCAGAAACGAAATACTGCGACTCCTACGAATGCTCAGACGGTTACCGTTTCATCGACGACGCCGACAAAGAGGAATGCAAGTACGGCAAGTGCAAGAAGTCCCAGTGCTGCGAAAAGGAATCGGTTTGCTCGCACTACAAATGCCCTAAGAAATACACCTCGAAGGACGACTCTGACAAGATCAAGTGCCGCACGTCCGGGTGCACCACGGACAAGTGCTGCTACTACCACTGTGAGTCCTACTCCCAGTCAGAGGTTTCTGGTTGTGTCGTTTGAAGTACCGTACACGGCAGTGATTGCCAGCATCGCAGTGTGTAAATGAAGAAGATATTGGTTTTGATGCATTATGATTTGGGTTGTATCTTGCACTCGTAAAAATGCGAGGTGGACCCTTACTGGTTCCCGGTGGTCGCCAATTCAACAGGACAACTGCTGTTGGCTGGCAAACCTCTACGTGTAGGTTTCATCATGATCGGTCTTTTGATGCTCTCGTGCAGCCTATACTTGGCAATACGAGTATAGCTACACTTCTACGTAAGCAAACAACCTCAGGGGTGTCGTCAGTGCCATCCTAATTCCGACAACATATTCCCACTCGGTGATGCTGAGTTTGAGCGTGAAACAGGTAAATAGCATAGGCGACCAATGGTGATGCACTGGGAAAGCCAGGTTAGCAATCAGGCACGCAGGTACCGTGCAGGCGGTGGGTGTGACTCACAGTCGCACGCTCCACGCGGCACCAGGAAAACATCCGTTGCGGAGTGATCTTCTTCCTTAGGTTCGACGCATTTCCGTATTTATGTATGTCTTATTCTTCTCCGTTCTGCTATTTCTCAGCGTTGTATCTATGTCTATATTTGGACACGTGCCCCGCCCTGTACGACAGTTCCTCTTCGTGTTGTAGTCTGGTGATCGAATGATACAACAGTACAAATTCACGAGCAGATCCAGAGCTGTGAGTTGTAATGGAACGTGTACCGTACGAAGTCACAGACCAAAGTTTCATGTGGGATTAAACAACACATTAGGTATTATAACCATATCGGTGATGGCGTTCGCCCATTATCCCCGGTCGTCGCCTCGAGGTTGATATTAACAAAGCAACCAAACTACAGTATGCCGTTACCAAACCGAGGTCTACTGTAAGCCTAAAAACCTGCTTCCTGGTATATGCCGACTTTGTATTTATTCCACAGGATGCGGCGAACTACCGTAGCTGACATCAGAAGGCGGGAACGACGCCGTG
>JAYJMC010077763.1:0-12564 GCA_036873965.1 Neoagarum fimbriatum | reverse complement strand
ATGTACGCGCACGATGAATTACGACACGGGATGAACTCCTTTGCAGTCCGTCGGATGCGAAGTGTTTTTGGAACAGGTTAACGTTTTGTTGAATAGTTAAACATTGCCATTCCATGAGTCCTCTAGCCTTGACTTGATGGACTTTCTAATGTCCGAGGTGATATATGTATATGTGTCCTGCCCGAATATAAGTGCAACGAATGCCACCAAAAGTAGCGCTACCTGTGTTCTCTGGAGTTGGGACAATACACGTGTATACCATGTCGTTTATTTCATGTTTTCTTGGGTTATACTTACGTCCAGTTCTATGGTCATACGAAGTACTTAGCTTTCCTCGGTTGAGCTTGACTTCGTACGGGAATTTCGAGGGAAATGGTTGAGAGTAGCAGTTATCGCCCCTGAACATCCTCTTAGCGGACTGCGATGTGGGGGCAGCGGCACTCACGACAATTCCTGCGGCTATATGTGTGCGTTCTTCACATTTAACTGTAATTTCTTCCTATCGATTTATCCAGCACGCCCAGGTGGTTATTTGACTTTTAGGGATACCAGCGCGGCCACAAGCTACGAGATAGAGATAAGACGCCGTACATCGCAAATAAAGAGTTTGGCCGATGCAGGGCCATAACTACTGGATACCAAAGGAAGACTATACACCCACCAGATAAACTGAAACAGTGAAACGGAAAAACAAAGTCAGAAAAAGGGGAATACGCCAACCAATTCAACCAAACGAAACGAGAACGAAAGAAAGAAAAATACAAGAATAATGAGCGACAGGTGCAGAATGTAAGAAAGGGGGAAAGCATGAAAACAAAATGCGTATAAAGAGCAATCCCACGGTAGGGGTGTCACTTTTTGGCTCAATATTGTGTGACCGGTTGAGCTCCTCAAGTGAGTAACTACTGGTTAGCATGACAACGTTACGAGCATATTTGTTTCAGGGCTAGCGCATGAATGTGTTGATCGGTGTTGTGCAAACAATTTTCTTCGAAGTCATGTTTCGGGTGAGACAATGAGCTCCTCATGTGAGGAGCTCAGAAAATAAGGCACCACCCCTACCGTGGGATTGCTCTTCAACAGAAAAATTGCCACACTAACGAGGGTACATGTTCCCATCACAAATATCAACCCTTACGGCAAAACCAGTATTTGTGCTCGTTTTCCCCCCAGTCGTCAAAACACGAGCCGGCCTGTTGCAGCACCAATGCTTACGAACGACTACCCAACCGGCAACCGCGACACCGGTTTTCACTTCATGGACTAGTCGGGGTGGGCATATATGTAACGAGGTAGTGATTACAGGAGCTCCCTCTCTTGACGCCACCTGCCACCTGTGGGTTGGCCTCCCATGGCCCCGTCGGATAAACAACGAAGCACGCTTGCAAAGAGACACTGTCACGCATGGTTCGGGGGACGTGCACAACACAGATACCAGAATCTAGGTTAGACCAACCCTTACATGGTTTTCACAGCTGACATGCACAGTTAATTGATATCACTATGGGCTAAATTGTGTTTTATGACGCCAGGTCAACTTCGGGTACCCCTAACCCTACCCTTGCAGAGTGTTGCTCCAAGCGCGAACGTCACCGACAGTACCAGGGCCCCACTGACTGGACCATACGCGTCGTTCTCTGATTTTCTTCTGACTGAGAGAACTACCCATGCCTTTTTGACGAGCAAACACACCACCAGCATCGGTCCAGAATACACGCAGCGAGCACTGAGAAGAGCAAAAAAGCGTAGAAACGTTATATAGCCGCCCCCTCTCGGCCATGCTATCGACGTCACGGCTGGTAATGTCCGGTAACTACTGTAGTCCCAATAACGAAAGTCGAATACGAACAGGTAAATACCATTGGTCTACAGAATCGTTGGAAACAAACGGTTTACGCACTCCAGTGTCCTACCAAAAAACCGCCGCGACAAGCAGCCTACCTCCCGCGAGCATACGAAGTACAAAAGGAAAAATGTGCAAGGGTAAAGCAAACTGTCGGACGTATAGGTCGATGACGAATTCAAACCACGGTATCGTCCAACTATCCATGAGCGGCCGACATCGGTATGATCGGATACTACTTGAAATCACTCGAACCTGTTCCCTCAGAATGGCCCGCGAGACGAAGTGGCCCTACCCCCAGCTAATCGACTTAAGTATGTCGTTGAATGTTGGGCGATTGTTCGGCACGGAATCCCAGCAGGCATTGATGACTTTGGCTAAATCGTCGGGGGTTTCCGCAGGGATTTCCGGACGTTGTTCTTTGATCACCACGCGTACGAATATGTTGCGAAGGCACTCGTCCTCCCACGGAAGTTTCCTGGAAAGCACTTCCCAGATCACCACTCCAAAGCTGTAAACGTCGCTTGGGTAGGAAATACTCTTAGCATCCAGAACCTTAACGAGCCCGGGAAGAAGGTGGGGATACGCAAGGGCGGCAAGCGCGAGTCTGGAAGTTACCAAACTGCAGTCGATTTAGCCCCATACAAAGGCGTACAATTGATAAACGAAGCACCTATGCTCTTGATCGAGCAACCAGATTGTACGTGTCCAGAAGGGCCTGAAGTCCATACAGCATTGACCGCCCCGTCACTACCGGCCCATACAGTAGGTGCGGCAATCACCGATAACGAGGCCCGTGCCGACATTGCTCATCGTACCAAATTAAAACTCCGAGTGAAAGCGGAGTGTTCAAAGGATTGATATAAACGTGGCTCGGCCTCGGTCACAGATGTAGAAGACAAGCTCGTTGGACACATCACACTACCGGTTATCGAACACATATGAATCACACAACACGACAAATATACCTCAAACGGTACTAATCCCTTGTGTCCATAGTTGCGGTCTACGGCATATATTGCACGCCTTCCGGTAGACCTTATGTTTGCTGTTTAGATACGTACAACATTTTACCTCTGGAGCAGCCCACGCGTAGCTCATTTTGGTGCTATGGTTTGCACGCGTAGTGTAGGTGGCCAGGCCTGTGGAGTTGGTGAGCGTCGCCCATTTGGAGGTCCCGAAATCCGCAATCTAAACGTCAGACGCAAAAGAAGCCGTTCAGATCCCCAGGAGTAAAGCTTAGAAGACATAACATGTGGCCGAAATCCGCAATCTAAACGTCAGACGCAAAAGAAGCCGTTCGGATTCCCAGGAGTAAAGCTTAGTAGAAATAACACGTGGCAGATATTCAGCCCTCAATACAGGAGTCCCGTACCGGTATATACTAGCCGTGGGTTCCGGGAAATTCAACACGTGTGGGATAGTTACATGGCTTCTGTTGTCAACGTTAAAAGGTATTGGTGGACCCAGTACAAGAACGCCACCGCATGTATGGTCCTTTCGTATCGTAGGTTGCGTGGATCGTGCTTCACCTTAGCTCTACCGGTTCCGTCGAGCAGCACGTTAGGTGACTTCAGGTCACCATGGATTGTCTCCTTATGATGCAGAAAAGACATTCCCGTACATATATCTCCGATGATCCGGCGAGCATGTTCTTCGTCGAGAGGTTCCACCGTATCCTTCAACAGCGCACGTAAGTCCCCGCCCGGGAGCAACTCCATGACCAGAACAAGACGATCTTCGCGGGAAGTGATCGCTCCGTAGACGTGTACTGTGTGAGGGCTCCTCAAACGGATCATCGCTTGCAGCTCCCTCCAAAAAGATTTGCGTCGGCTGTTGTCCTGACCCAGCTTCGGCTCAGTTTTCGTGATGCTTACAATCTCTTCGTGTCCGCTGTTGAGTCTCCCGAGATCGTGCTCGACCTTCACAACCTGAAGCAGTGACCGGTAACGGGCGACACAAACTCTGGAAAATGGCGTGTTGGTACGCCAGCACCAACCCAAATGTCAGTGTGGCGTCCAGCTACAGACCTCAGGTGCTTCTCCAAACTTTGGCAATATCGGCGGCCTATTTATTCTGCATAGGGATAAGTTTTGGTTGATGAGAACCAGTATGTGGACGATTACAGTAAGTCGAGAGCACGGAGGGGGAGTGGCGCGCGCTAACGGATGTGTGCACCAAATATTTATCAGACTCCTCGCTTGTAGGTTATATCCCACGCAAATACGGAAAATGGAAAAACATGTGAACAGTTCCATGGCCTAGGCACACAACTTCGGAAATTGAAACACAGACCAATGGGAGTTCACATATATTTGGCAGTCTTCCAGGTGAGGAGCCCCGTCACCCATAAACTATTTGCCTGGCATGTTCTACCCGTGGAGTAGCCTTGCCCACACAACGTGTGCAGGTTAATTGTACCCCGTCGTGGCTTTCCACGAACGTCGAGCAGCTGCTCACCTTTGCGGCGGCGTTCCGGCCGTTGTAGTCGGCGATGTAAACTGCACCAAACCCGCCTTTCCCGAGCAGCTCATCTGTCACCGTCGCGTCGTCCTCGGGAATCTCAATTATGTCACGGTTGCGCTGGCGCCGCCTGCGGCGATCCTCCATCACCAAAGTTGCCAACGAATCCCGTTGTGAACCCTCCGGGTTCAATAAGCAAGGGAACAACGTGGGGGGGGTGATGTGCACGTCATTTGTCTGGTTCCGTGGTAACGTGCTTCTGATGGGAAACATCACCATATCGTATGGCACATTCAACTCTGAGTAATGGCTCGTATGCGCAGCGACAAGTCTATAGACATCGAACAAACCATACGAATTATATATATATATATATATATGTATCAGTTGCATGGGGCAGGGTTGGTTTAACGCACCCCTGACATCCGGGCTGAACGCCGGAGGGGCCACAAATCGTACCTCGGATCCTTGTAGCTGGAGATGGAGACCCCCAACTTCCTGACTGAGCTTGTTCAACTTGTGTCCAACTTGTATTTGCAAGCCTAACTGGAGGCGCACAGATAAAGCACAAATGTTCGCGGTATCGTGGGCGTGCTGTTGTGGCAGCTGCGGCGCACGACGTGCACTACACGTTAATCGGGTAGGGTTGTTAAAGGGTTGCCAACCCCATCTGGCTTGCGATACTAAGTGTGACACTCCGACGGTAGGGCGTGCTGCAATGGCTGAGGAAAGCGGGGCGTTAATGCTTGTCCCTCAGGAACGTTGATGATCTGAAGCCGGCAAGGGTAGCAAAGCTCCACTCCGAGAAGCAAGTTAATAGTGTTGTAAGCGAGTTAAACACGACTCCGAATAGCGCAATATTGGTTGTTCCCCGAGCTGCAAAGGGTTCATCGGCCTCTCCATTTGCGAAACAACACGTGTAATCGTCCAGTACAAACATGAACATCACGTGGCCATCCTGCTCGAGTCTCAGCTGCCACCAACGGCGACCCATTGCAACCTCAACAGATATTTGCGTTCTACATTTGCTCTCACGTGTAGACGAGATATAGCTGCTTCGACGACCGCTTCTGCCTCCGCCTGGCGCCGTTTGAACAATGTCGACATCATGACCTGGGAGATTCTTCCTTTGCTTTGGTACGCTTTGAATATCTCCACCAGATCACCGACAGCATCGCGCACGTCGTCGATCAATAGACCATGGGCTGCTTCGTTGGTGTTGTTGACCTAGATTGTCGATTGATCGGGTGCCACACAGTCCAAAACGTGTACACAAGTAGAGGCCGAAGCTAAATGCAATTGATACCATACATTCTTAACACGAGCGCCACCATACCAGACCGATAACGTTATCAACTACGAGTCACTTCGACCTTGTGTCCATCAGGCTGATGATGTTAATGAAAATAAATATAATGATGTTATCACAATAAGTCATTCCTCTGTAGTCTAGCCTGTGGTGATGAAACAGGCCACAAAGGTGCCCCGATGGAAGCAAACCAAGCTCAATCTAGATTTACATCAGACATCGCCGTGCCTGTGCTCAAGGAAACATGACTACGACTGTGGTATACAATCCCGTAACGCTTGCAAACCAAATAATGCAGGATGCCATGGGATGTTGGATTGCAAGACACCGATATTTGATGGTTACTAAAGCTGCAATAGGTATGATTCGCAAGTTCCAAAAGGGGAAGTGTGAAGTGGAACACGCCTTTTGGTGTTATGGCACATCGTACACACGATTCACCTGATTCATCATCACATACCTCTTCAAGCACGTTTGCTGCGCGCCGAAGCAAAATTGTGATCGAGCGGCACCGCTTTACCATGTCATCAGTCATCCCCCTTAGCTCCGAGCTGTCCGTCGCCAGATTCATGAGCACAATCACCAAACCCGCGGCCTCGGCAACACCGGGAATCTGTGACGCCAGTGCCAAATCTTGCGCTGCTCCCATCACCGCATGAGCAACCCCAACACCCCGAACTGGCTTTCGGCCACCACCGATCTGTGAGTTTCCGCTCGAACCTGATTCTAGCACGGCATCAACAGCTTCCCCATCATCAGTTGGCGAACGCTCTTCTACCCCCATCGTTGAGACTGAAACTGTCGACATGTTCCTCTCGTTGTCACCTTCGATCTGAGTCTTGCCGAAGACATGGCGCCGCGCGTCGTTGACCCCGAGCGACGCATAGTCTGTCTTTCCATTTGCAATGCCTGGTAAATGGGGCATGGCGCGGAATGAAGCCGATGGGGTAGCCTCTGTCACGGCTCCAGTCTGCACAATGTGCAGCGAAGAAAGGCCGTCCTCGTTTCGCAACAGGTACCTCTGTGGTAAGGGCAAACCACCGTTGGCAGAGGGGGCGGCATGCGGAAAGGTGGACTCGGAACCGCGCTCGGAATTTCCTCCGTCCTGGACGCGCCCTGATGCAGCTGCCTCTTCTTGCCTCCGAAACCGTCTGACGTAAATATATCCTGCCGCCACCATCGCAACCAAGACAATAACACTTGACAATGCCGCCACCATCGGAGTCGTGTTCGAGCGCGTCCCATCGCTGGCTGCTAGGGTCGGTGGTGATGTTGGCATCCACGAAGGTGGGTTGAAGGGGGTTGGACCGGGCGCCCGGGTGGGTGACCGTGTTGGCCTCGACGAAGGCGGGTTCAAAGGCGTCCTGTCAGTCGCCAGGGTAGGCGAAGACGTCGGCCTCCATACAGGTGGGCCGGCATTGGGCGTGGGCGTTGGCACGCCTTGTGGCGTTTCTCCGGGCGATAGGGTCGCCCCATCGGAAGGCGACGGGGCAAGCGATGGTGCAACTGTACGATCTGGAGCCTGTGATGAAACAGGAGTACTCGTAGGTGCAGAGGTTCCATCGGTGCTCGTATCGAGCAAAATAGCAACGAGGTCTGATCCGCCTTGGGTGTCGCTGCCCCACTCACCCTCAGTTATACCGACCACCAGAACCTGGGAACTGGACCCACTTGAAATGATGACTGGACGTGCATCCCAATCGGATGTTCCATTCTAGGCGAGCGAATCAAACGGTTGGTGGGCAGTGAACGGAACATAACACGGTCCAGAACGTATGCGTACCCTTTGAAACCGATGGTGTTTTTCGTTCATGACATGTTCTCGTTGCTCCATCTGTGCATGATCGCAGAAAACACATGCAAGAGGGATATCTGATAGTCACCTGCCAACGCCAGACCTCATCTCCGCTTCCAGAAAGCTTCGCAAGAGCGAAGTCACTACTGCCATGGGATACACCTCCCCATGACCCCCAACAAGTACCAGCAAGGATGATAGAGCCGTCCTCTTGTGCCAGTATGCTCCCCCAGCTGTTCCACGAATCCGTGCCATCCTGAGGGAAAGGGCCCATCAGCGACGAATTTGTTACTACTTGATGCGTTATCTGAGCGGATTTGTAACCAAACCCGTGATGGTTGGATACACTGAAGAAGCTTCAACTTCTTCGCTCGTGACCTTCTTCGTGTACGTGACGACGACGCGCAAGTGAAGGGCGGACCTAAAACCCTTCTGCTTTCGTGTGGTAACGTCTCTAACCCTTATGCTGCCATGCTGTCAAAATTGTGGATGCGGCATCCCGACAGGAAGGCGCAGACATCGACCATTCCCATCTGATAGTGCTTGTACTTCGGCTTTGGAAACACACGTGATGACTGGTGCTACGATCGGTGGGGGGAACTTTAGGTCCTTTTTTTTCAGTCGATCAGAGCCACTCGAAAGAGTGACCAGCCACTGTGTTTGCAGTATTAAGCTTTTATGATTTTGGTTACGCGATATGAGCCACACCTTGGTATTGTTTGTTAGGTTGCGCCAAAAAAAGAAAATAAAGTCCCATTTTGAGACAGATAATGAGGCACTCGCCCGAGTAGCCTAGACGCGGTAGCGAAACTGGGGGGACACCTTACCATAGCACCAAACCGATGCAGATTCTAGTTATTCGATACCGGATTCGGAATGTATTTAGCCAAACACCATATCGTCTCCCTCGAACATGAAAATTAATTAATGTCTTGAAATAGTATGAATTAATTAAATTTCACCACCCCCTCTCCTGATCACGAACATGAAAATCAAATTATGATTATTATTATAGCTATTATTATTTATCGTCTCCCTCGAACATGAAAATTAATGAATGTCTTGAAATAGTATTAACCATATTCCCGCCCTCCAATATCAAACTCGGTAGAGTATTACATAAACTGGGGGTCAAGATGCTCGATATACCCGGGTATTTTTAGCGTTAGTATAGTACCAAATACCTACTTATACCCGTGTCTACCCGTGCGGGTGTCAATCGGTCCAACCGAGGCACAGGGGAAAAAACAGTGTCTTGTTTTGATCTTCCCGACAGGGATGCGTGGTCAATAGTCAAATGACCAAGGCAGGCAACATGCTGGTATGAGTACGTGGCCCCACCCCCCCTGAGCTTGAGAAAACCGGTACACGGTCACACTGTATAATGCGCGGCTTTAACAGGTAGATCTGAACACGAAAACCAAGCACGTTTCGTTCACGCTTTGAGCACAATAATAGTTTTTAAGAGTAGAAAGTAAAGAACACGTATAGAGAAGGAAGAAGCAAGGATAACAAATGGCGTAGTAGATAAAGCTTAAGCCGGAAGCAGAAATAGAATGGAGGTAGAATTTGTGCATAGTTTTCCTTTGGTTTCCGCGGTTTTCTTCTCCTTTCGGGATGTTATGAGTGACAACGTTGAAGCTCATCATCGTGATGATGCACGTTGTCAGATGGCAAGCACAATAATAGTAACAATATTAATGATTAAAGAAATTCAGCCTGATGGACCGGCTTTCTTGTGTCTTACCAATAAACACTATTATTATGGATTTAGACTTCGTGCTTATTAAGTTTCCTTTCTTTGTTTCCCTTTTGGCTTTGTTCTTTCTGGGAACGTTTACGAGTGATCGACGTGCTGCACATTGTCGGACGGCAAACATGATAATACTAAAAATAGCATACCGGTATAGTCTAGGCAAACTGCAAAAAAAATAAACTGTTTAACACAAAAAAAAAAAAAAACGTCAGTTCTCGAAACGAGCGATCGACAAAAAAAAAAAAAAAAAACCTGTGTGGACTCCAAAAAAAGTAAACGTGACGCGATAAACGACCGCTCGCTGCAGAAATCTTCCCACACTAGTTCCAAGTAGTTTGTTCCCACAATGTATGTGCAGTTCTGAAGGGGTAACGCGGCAGGTCTGTATAAGTACTATTACGGGGAAAGATGGTAATCCTTAGTTAATATGGTCTGAAAAAATAGCAAGTACGTAGGATGGAGCGATGTTAGGCTGTGGAAGTAGGTCATAAGAGAGTTATAATTTTTGTGTGTTTTGAGAAAGAAAGGAGGAGCAAGGACAGCAAGTAGGGTGGAGCGATGTTAAGCTGGAAGTACAGCAGCAGGTAGGTGCAGAAGAGAGAGTTAGAATTTTTGCGTAGGTTACCATTGATCTTTCTTTGGTTTCCCTCTTTTTTTTTCTGGAATATTTGTGAGTGATTGAAGTGAAGCCCATCATGCTGCACACTGTCCGATGGCAAAAAATAATAGGGCCCAGCGTGGGTTCTGCTTACTATGCGCCCCCGTAATAGAGGTTCCTGTTATTATTATTACTATGATTATTAGTATTATTATTATTACTTATTGTTGCTATTATTTTTGCCATCCGACAATGTGCAGCATGAGCGTCACTTCAAATCACTCACAAATATTCCAGAAAAAAAAAACGAAAACCAAGGGAAACCAAAGAAAAATAAGTGGTGACCTACAGGCAATAATTCTAACTCTCTTCTGCACCTACTTGTACTTCCTTTAGGACCGCACTCCCGTTTTGGGGACACTCTGATTCTAATTCCAAGTAATTTGTCCCCACATTGGGAGTGCGGTCCTAAAGGGGTTAACTTTATACACGATATGGTTGGAATGTCAGTTACCATTGTTGTTTTACATTATTGCAAGGTTATATTTAATACCTACTACTGTAGGCCATGATGGGAGAGCTGTCCATCGGGGTGCAGGTTCATTTTGTTTTTGGGTGAGGATTAAAGCTCCTCAAGTGAAGGAGCCTTAGAAAAACTACTACTGCTCTGTAGGTGCACCCCAACCGTAGTAGCACCCGTAGCATGCATCACGTACCAGTTACCAGGTGCCCGATGGCATTACGTATTGTTCGGAGATCAGGTGTTCGACAAAAAGACAAAACGACCTACGTACACTCCTTCCCAAGGTCAAAATGATAAAAAAAAAACAGTGCGGTGGGATTTCTGGACGAAATTACAAAAAACTAGTTTTTTATTCATATTTGTATTTTACTTGATTTTACTATACCCTCCCCCTGTCTGGGTCTCGCAAATGGGTACGTTCGTAGTGGGGGTTGAGTTTTTTTTTTCGTGCACCCGCGGAGATACCTACTAATTTGATCAAATATTCAAGCACAAAAAAAGGTACTGATGTTTGGGGGTGTTTCGTTGGTCAACACACACACCAGCACACACCCGCACTCACCTCTACCTAATTGCACCCTGCTCCCACCCTTGCCTTCCAAACTATAACCCTGGGTATATGATTCGCCGAGAGGTAGGGTCCACCAAGCTCACTGATCCGATGCCAATCAAAGCTGAGGGGCGGCCGCAGAAAATCGGGGTCGGCCACAACCGGCAAACGATTTCGTTGTATATGAAGTACGCGTGGTAATAATTTACTAGGGTTATAACCTTCATCTCGACCACGACAGACAACTACTACATACGGTATGCCGCACATGGTTTTGCAGTCTGCACCAAAAATCAGGGTACTCGACTATCGACTGCGTGCCACTCGATCTCAACATCTTGCTCACACCTCCTCCTCCAGTACGAGTAGAGCTTACCACTTTTATTCGAGAAATGATTGTCACACACTGCTTACGAGACAACGGGAGTAACGCTACTGTCACCAATGCTTTTGATTGGGTCTGATTGGTTTGGGGTTCCGGTTAGTTCTATTTGTTGTCTTGTACACAGCAGGGTGTGCCAACCGTTTTCTCGATTAGGTGGCAAGCTATTATACCCTCTCCACACTTCCTCCTCTGTCCTCACCGTTCAATGCCTCCCCGTTGTCGATACCCCCACAGCCGATTAGGGAGACCGCCATATCCATCCAGAGGTCTATTTCCTACGGATTACCCTGAGCTGGACACAATCGATCGATCTTTTACCCTTATAGCCCACTATTAATACTGTAGGTAACACCTTCACACTTGACGTCGTCGAGGACACGGGTTCGAATCCCACTTCAAACGTTTCTTTTCTAGAAACGCTTGCGCGTGCGTCCCTAAAAACATGCCACCCTGGTTCCCCAGGTGCTGTAACGAAGCGGGTAGGTCCACGTACGAGCGTATGCGGTACCATTACGTCCGAAAGACCCCGCCGTTCAGAGGGGGGCGCCGTTCAGAGGGGGGGGAAGTGTTCTAACGATTACCCTGGGCTGGGTAACCGATCGATCTTTTACCCATGTATAGCTCAGTAGGTAACACCTTCACATCTAGTAGAGGACTTCCTGCTTCCTGCTTCTTGCTGCTGCGTACGAGCACGTATTATACGTACGCACGTCGAACTCAACGGTTGGTTGTGACGCTGACTGACGTAAGATGGCGGTCAGATCGAGCACGTTCGTACAGCAATACGCACATACATCTGGTTTGCTGCTTGCTAAATGACTGGTGGTATAATAGCCCGTCCGATCGAATTTGCACTGTACTGGCTAACCACTTTTTCTCGATCGTTTTTGCGAGTTAGCATCTGTAGTGCGTGGCCGAGATACCCTTCTTCGCTTATGCAGCCATCATGAACAATAAACGCTGCACACATCGGACTGATCATCGATTTCAACCTCATGGTCTAGATCTTTCAGGGCAGATAGATCCCTCATCTGTAGGATCTAGCTCGCGTTGCCGGGTGGGAGCCGTACAATCTGCATGATCTGGGAATCTGTTTCCTGAGTTGGGCGAACTGTACAGATCCTGCACAACATCTCGTAAAGGCGGGTTAAGATCTAGATGGCCTAGATCGTGATATGTTCGACGTGTGCAGTAATGTATGATGAACGGGGGACGCGGGACGGGACACGGGCCGGCGCAGTCTATGGGCAGGCGGAGAAGGATGTTCAGACGTCGTGGGGAATTATGTATATGCTGACGACGCGGGTAGTGTATCGCAGTCACCAGGAGGACTGCAGAGGTT
>JAYJMC010066720.1:0-12677 GCA_036873965.1 Neoagarum fimbriatum | reverse complement strand
GCCCCGACCACACGAAACACCTTATCCGAGCACGCCTTGAAGCCTTATTGTTACACCCCACATCCCTGAACAACCTGGAGAAGATTGTTTATTGTAGGATTTAGTGCGGCGCTCGGTGCCTGGGGACTATTTCTCAATGCGAATTTCCTGGCGTCCCCCCAAAAAGGAGCCTATCGCTCTTATTGGGCCCTTTCTTACTCCTGAGCTCATACGAAGTATACTGTGAGCAATCCCACTGTAAGGGTGGTGCCTTGTTGTCTTAGCTCCTCAGACGAGGAGCTCATTATCGCACCCAAAACAATATTTCGAAAATAATGGTTCGTGTAACCTGGCCAACATTTCTATGAGCTAGCCCTAAGAAACAAATTGTCGTAAAATCGTCATACTGACCGGTAGGTCTTCGCTTGAGGAGCTCAACCAGTTAGACAATATTGTGCCAAAAAAGAAGTACCCTTAACGTGGGGTTGCTCCTGTACTCCACCTGTCGCTTTCTTGGCACAGCTCCCCTATCCCCAGCCATCAACCACTACCAGCGCGACCTTGGACGCGCTGGTTTTCGACGACTTCGTCGAGAGCCTTCGGGACACAACGGGCGCTGACCTGGTGCAGCTGATTGGGAGCTTCGCAAACAACGTCTGCGGGACGGGGTGAGGGAGAAAATTAAGCGTTTGCATGCCGTTCGCGCACATTGCTTACTTTAAATTCGGTGGGGAGAGCGACGCACAGACGTTGGAGGTTTTGTTGTTCTACGACGAAAATGAGGCGTACACATGAGAACATTGGATCGACGAAAGGTTTGAAGATCAGGAGCCGAGGGCGTGGTTTCTACCGACGTAAACGTACATATCCATGTACTAGGGAATATAATGGGCCTGTCCGCCCCAATGGCGGAACGGCCATAATCTGGATACAGCAGGTCGTACGAACGAATTCGATTCACCACCCCACTATCAGTGAGTATATACAATAAATAGTATGTGGTGTTAGGCGCAGAGGCGGCTAGACATACAATACTCGGAGACCGTAAGCTATGCGCCGGCTTGAGATGGAACCAACGTAGTTTCCGCAAGAAGAAATGTGGAACCCTAGGCCGAGCTCATCAGACGGTGTACGACAAACAGAGGCAGCCCATGGCGACGTTATGTGTGAAGCCTGGTGCGAAATCTATAGAGCACCAAAACACAACAAAAAACACCTGATAAGCGAAAAACCAAGGAACTAGACAATTAAACGCTTCTGTGGAAAGCGGCGTCGAAAAAAATGTATGGCACGAGTAGTATTGAGTGTTTTCCTGTCCTGCGTAGGCGTCAGTACATACATTAGCATCAAGAAACTGGGAGTTTGGAAGAATATAAGAATTTGGCAATTTATGTGCACGTACTGAACTTTGAGTACGCACAAACTGTATGGCATAAGAATTTGAGCGTGGACAAAAAAATACTGCATGCGACAGAGCAGCAGCGGAGAGGCCAAAGACGCATTTCCGGGCAAATAGCGTTATTTAACACCCACGCACCCATACAATAATGCTTCATGCGCCAATACGGCTGTGCGTACTGCTTTACGCTGCACCTGGTATACACTACTCCGTGCTTGGTGTAACTGTTGTGAAACATACAACCGGCATGGAAACCGCATCATAAAATAAACTCCCCGACTCACCTGAACGTACAACACTTAAGAAACCCGAAAAATGAGACCCCAGAAACAACCCCGGGAGGCTGAAGGCGCATTTCCGGGCAAATAGCTGTATTTATCATGAATTTAGCATGTTTGCGGCTATCTCGCTCAGTTTTGACCGCCTTTCGACTCTGAGTCGAGTTTCGGAAATCCATTTTTCGATTTGTTTCCGGTAATCTTTTCGGATTTTTTTGTTGTTGAAGTTAATGTGGATTTTTGGCCTTGAAATTAATGTGAAAATATGTATCTTAAAGTAGTGTTGATTTTGTTGTCGTAAAGTTATAGTGTGAGAGCGACCCCGGGCGGGAAAGGCTTGTTTTGTCGGATTATTTCTATTTTTAGTGTGGGAGCGGCTATCTCGCTCAGTTTTGAGTGTTTTTGTATTCTGACTCGAGTTTTGGTAGTCCAATTTTAACTTTTGTTGACATTTTTTTCGACCTTTTTTCGAAAAATATCTATCTTGAAATTCGTGTGGATTTGTTTATCCTGGATTTAGTGTGGGTCTTTTATACTGGGAATTTAGTGTGGGTACGATCTGTCTTGAAGTTAATGCAAGGGTATTTCTAGGTTGAAGTTAGTGTAGGGGCGACCCCAGGTGAGAAGCGGAATTGTTTATCTTGAATTTAATGTGGGAACGGCTGTCTCGCCCAGTTTTGACTGCTTTTTGACTCTGACTCGAGTTTCGGAAATCTTTTTTGTGAGTTTTTGTCGACATTTTTCCGACAAAAAAATATACCTGGTACTGGTATGTATCTTGAAATTAGTGTGGGATTTTTATGTTGAATTTAGTGTATAATTTTTACATTGAATTTATTGTAGGGACGATCTATCTTGAATTTAGTGTGGGCATATTTATGTTGAATTTAGTGTGGCGGCGACCCCGGGAGAAAAACGCCTCCGCAAGTGTTGTGAAGCCCCTCCCTTTCCGCGGATCGTCAGTCACCCATCATCTGCTATGTACCACACGTTTTTTTGCCGCAGAGCTGTTGTGTGGTGTGTAGTCTTTGTGCTCTCCTACTACTGCAGTATTCCTGTACATAAAATTACGAGGCTGCTGCTGTATTGCTGTACATTGATGCTGTTGGTGCTAGCTGTTACTGCTGTACTGCTTCACTACTGCCGTTTTTGGTCGTGTTGCGCGTACGTTGGTAATGTTGTATCGCAACTAATTAAAGTATTATGATCTCCGCAAACAATTTTTGATGAGCATACAGCCAGACCCTATGCATAACCCATTAATGACATCGAGATATATACCTGGTATGGTGTAACACACGGGGGCCATCGCTGCGGAGGGTTGATGCCCGTCGCTGCCCCGCGTATACCCGTAAAGGGTCGAAGTATATAGAAGAGCGCAGCTACGGTAGTAGTATAAGTCAAAGGCCACTTTATGAAACCTACAGGGTGTACACGTAAGAGTGGTAACTGCTGACGGCATAGAACAGCTCTGGTGTATTTTAGGGCAGGACGATAGACGATAGAAAATATGTTGAGCTCACAGTTAGCGAAGTTTTTCCCAACCAATACTTTACTTAAACTTTACTACAAATATGTGCACATGTGTAGTAGTGTGATGTGTTGTTTGGTACCAGTATGTCAGAGTGGCGGTAGCGGTATCTGCTGTGATTTGTGTATGGTGTATGGTATGTGGCACATGTCATGGCAATACTGCGCTGCTTGTATACCTGGTACTTTGTACCAGTTTACTGCTGTTTATTTTTTTTTTTCTGTGGCACGTATGATACGACACCAAACTTAGCTGCTATGTACTCACACGTAGTATACTGTAGACTACGAGTACTACTACTGCGGTATAGACTGCCAAGCGAGGAGAATGCTGCACTACTTCGACTTCTACGGTACTACTGTTGAACTACTACTCCGTTCTGTCAGTACTACTGCTGTATGCCGGCCTACGGCAGACGGCAGCAGCAGTTGGCAGTTAGTACTTACTGGTAGTTTGTAGTTGGTCTCACGTCTTTTCTTCTTCAGGCATAACAAAAGCCGACACCTGGCTTCAATATTCCCTCGTACGTACAGCACTTGCAACTTCCCCGAGACTAATCTATTTCGATCCGGGTCAAGCACCTCTTCCTTTCTGACTCTCGGAGGCCATCGGCGCTACGCGCGTAGCAAACGCCTAGTCCGCCGGCGCCCGTACTGCCACCCGACCTTACCGTACAAAACTTGGTCTATCTATTTGGTCAGTGATAGGCCATGCCCTAAATATATGAAGCGTTTGGGTGTTAATTTTAAAGAAAAAAAACAAATACTTTCTGACGAAAGGGGAGACAGGTACGAGCCAACTCGTTACGAGCAACGTTTCGTCAACTGACCTCTCTCGGCGGCCGTAGAACAGGGAGCCCCGAAACGATTACGAGCCACGTTTCAGCAACTGACCTCTCTCGACGACCGTTGAACGGGGAGCCCCGAAACGGTCACCCCCACCTTCTGTGCCTCCATCATCCCACCTGCACTCGCTGAATTCCTCGGCGGCGATGCGCTCTCCCGTGTAGGCTAGTCGAAGCAGGCCTTCTCTGTGTCGGGCGACAAGCGAGATAAATATGTTGACGCCGTCGTCGAATAACAGATAGTAACATTGTCACATTTTGAAACGGCTGTAATAGGCCCTCCCCGCGTGCGATCCCGACAGGCGGGCACGGTGGCGGAAGACGCAAACTAAAAGGTCCACCTCCTGTCGAAAACAACGCCTCGAAGCTTGCAGAGTGCCCGGAATTGCAGTCTGGCGACCACATTCAACTGGGTATCGTACATACAATAGGTCAATATATATGTTGCACGCGACGGCTGCTGTTTACCGGAGCAAAACAAAACCACAATGGTTTAAGAATGGGTGACATATCATTGGTCGCCACTGCATTTTCGAACAAGGCAATAACCAAAAGATAGCGCACACAAAGGGGCAATTTCACGGCTTCCACGTCGAATATATATGCGCTGGTGCCGGGGGGCCGAACACGGAAACGACGTGCAGGAATTAAAGTGAACAACGACGCAGAAGAAACCATGACAACATCGTGCCCCCAACTGCGGCACCTCCCCTCTCCACCTGCCTCGCATCGCCCCATAGGTATTAAACATGATCACATCGTGCGGACAAATGCGCCACCTCCCCTCTCTGTACCTGCCGCTCATCGCGCCCATAGGTATGTGTATGATGCCGACGCCCGGTACGGCTTCTCCGTTGTGGACGTGACGTGCCTCGACAGTAGCAGCGACAGCCACGAGTACGGCCACAACTTGGGGTGCGAGCACAACAGGGATGACGCGGGCGTTCTCACCGAATACGCGCACGGAAAACGTTACTGCAGCGGCGACGACCCGTGAGTGTCGAACTTACGAACTCGAGGCTGGTGCTGGGGGGTGGGGGGTACCCACATTTTCACGGCCACGTTTAGGCCACCCCGCCGAGTGACTCATTGCCTGTCTCAAAAATTACTTGTTTTTCGTTGATTTTGGGCAGCTTAACAAACCTTCCCGGGGTGTTTGCATATCGCAAATTCGCAAAGCATAATAGCGTAACACTGCAAAGAAATAGGGGTAGTCACTCTTCCGAGTGGCTGCGATAGGTCGAAAAAAAGGGACTTAAACGTGCCCCCCCCCCCTCGCGTAGCGCCAGTCTCGGGTAACACACCAAAAACCGAGGGATAGACGCATGATACGGTAGAGGTGGATTCTAATATTTCGGAACCTCTTTCTTCGCTTAACCCTTTTGGGGCCCCGAAATAGCGGCCTAAACAATGATAACGTTGGTGTTAATCGCCGTCTACGAGCAGCGTGAGCGCCCAGCAGCACGGGGAGGACCATGTTGCGCCGGGACGTACGACTCCATGGGTTGTAACTGGGACACCTTTTTGTATCATCCCCCAATCACGCAGTGGGCGTTGCAGTAATCGTCACTTTTAGTGCCAATTTTCGACTCTGAAGTCCCAAGAGGGTTAAGGGGGTCTGAACAAAGCATGCCACCTAAAAACGGTTGGTGCCACCAACAAACATTTCACGCTTAGTCTCCGATGAAACATTCCATGGCATACGACGAAAATCTGTTGAAAATAATTTTGAGGATTCCAACGACAATGTGTAGGTTTCTTACGTTGAGGAGCCTCGATTGTCAGAAATCTGATTGGCCAAAACATGCTACGTACACATATCGTAGCGCGCGTAGAGGGACCTCCCTAAAGATGGGGATCCGGCTAGGTTTGACGCTCGTGACTCCACGACGTTTTTGCGGGATTGACGACGCGACCTGCGGGTGACTCAAAGTGTCTTTTGAGTGAAACTAACCCCGAAAGGAAACGTTTGTCTGGGTATGCAAACATACCCCTGGTTCCTGTGTTTGTGACGGTCGAGGTCTGTGCACCGCTCTATCGTAAGTATCGCTCGGCACTTGCCTGCTTCAATGAGGGGGCTAGGCATATAGTCACAATGCATTTAGCCGTGCTAGGGTAGCGGGGTTATATGGGTCGGAGCCCGAACCACACCCACCGACGGGGCGCTCTGCAACAGCGTAGCTACCTATCATCATTTCGGGCAAATATTAAACAAAATAATCGGTTTTGCACCTAGTCTAGGCCATGTGATAGTGTGTCGGGCTTAGTTTCCAGATTTATCGGTGTCGGGTTTTGGGGCGAGGAATAAAGCTCCCCACGTTAGGACCCTCAGAAACGATAGGCGATACCCTTCCCGTATCACAGCGATGATTGTATATATTCAAGTTGCCGTCGCCGCCAGCACGCACCTCTGCCCCTTCGAGGTATCACTTGAGCGGCATACCCCGTTCGACAAACACAACAAGATGCTGCTGCTAATATATAATATGGAGGCGGAGGGGGGGGGGGTGAAATCAATTAGAAACTGTCTTGGGTTAGTATGGTTTATTATTTATATCTTTGAGGAGACGATATGGACTGTAGCGTCTCGAGGTACACACCCTTGGAGGAATTGGCGAGGTCATTTTTTCGACAACAGGGAGAGCTTTTTCCAAAGCAACCATTGTGGTGGTGTGTGCCCTCCTGGAAATCGAGGGACTTGGTCCCGGGGGGTGTGCTGTCGAGGGTGATATACAGTGTATGTCGATCCTTGTGTCTAGCTCTCAGCTTTGACTTGTATCGTGAACACCGTCGCGACACCAGTCGTGATTGTGCAGCCTGTAAGCGGGACTTTGCGGGGGCATCAGTCCTCTTGACAACGTGGCACCCGGTGTCAAACACACACATGCGTGTGTACAACGAACGGCGGACATTTAGCTTAAGATCTTACTTGAAATGCTTGTTTTTGCTGCTAGAGAAACTGTCTTCCAAACACCGATCAAATCCATACTTGGAAGTCCCCTTCCTTGCCGCTGTCCACACCGCCAAGACGCCCCCCATGAATGAGCCACTAAAGT
This sequence comes from Neoagarum fimbriatum, assembly GCA_036873965.1. Classification (NCBI taxonomy): domain Eukaryota; class Phaeophyceae; order Laminariales; family Agaraceae; genus Neoagarum; species Neoagarum fimbriatum. Next base: position 5,590 of record JAYJMC010066720.1, on the reverse strand, counting down.
ATGCGCCCTGCCTCAAGCCGGTGTGACATGAGAGATATATCGCACAAGCAATTTCATTACTTTCCGTCAGAAGCGGGTCACCCAATGTTGAGCCATTGGCACAGAACCATGTGGTTCGTGCCTGTGACATGCTACGAATATCTGAATCCGATAGCTCACCTACTCCCTGTTGATGACAAATGTTTGACGTCAATTTATATCAGGTATCGAACGATAATGAGCTACTCGTGCAGTGACGTTCCCCGAGTGAACTACTTCTCCAACCCAGACGTGGAGTATCTTGATAAGCCGACCGGCACGGCGACAGAGAATTGCGCTCGTGCAATCGAGGACTCCATGGTGAGAGGAAAAATGTATCATCTCCGAAACAAAACAAACGATTGCTTTCGCCCCTTTTTATCTCCTGAACCTTAATACATTCAAGTCCTCGAATATATCGGTTCAGCCATCATTCGACAATGGATGGCCCCGAATAAATGGAGTAGAACTTTGTGTCGATGGATTTGGTAGGGTGAAAATACCGCGTGCAGCACAGGAACAGGACAGTGCTGGTGGGTTGAAGGACACGTCAAGGGGTGTGCGGTCTCGAATACGCACTGCTGATAGGGTGGTGCGGTGGTGTGGGACGCGGGTCATACGTACGAGCTAAACATCTCCACTGAGGAAATGCCCAAACTCGTTGGGATCCGAGTTTTTGTTTAACAATATACCATTGGATTCATACCCATGACGTGGCAGTCTTCGTCGGTTTAGTCGTAAAAGGTTACGCCCATTCAGGGTTTGGGTGAGAGATATAGCTCGTCAAGCGAGGATTCTCGCGAACGTTAGGTGCACCCCAAACATACCACGCATGTCGCCTACGGTACACGTCATTGGGTGCTTCTGTCGAAGTGCTCACATGTCTTCTGTCCTTTCAAGCGGCAGAGCTGCTTCGGAACAGCTGCTTCGCAGAACGACAGAATACTCGCTTGAACGAAGATGCGCCTTGCACAAGTGAGGCACCCCCCCCCCCGGCCCACCCTCGGCACCTGAATCACACGCTGATTAAAGCTGAATATTCTGCTTCAAAGCCAATGCTCCAACGCGCCTTTGGTACCGGTGTGCAGATTGTCGTCTCCAACTACCGGGAGCGCGTCACTGGACCTCTCACACCTGCCCCCATCAACGCTCCGTCTACAACATACACATTAGTGGGGTGCTATGGTGATAGCATCAGTGACCGCGTGCTATCCGGAGCTTCCGTAAAAGGCGACCCGACAATGACAACCGAGGTGAAGTGCTTGCCTCGGCTTTTGCAGTACGACGAGAGCTTCAACAGGGGTAGCACGTTTCCCCTTCGGCCGCAATGGCTATGAATAACGGGGCTCCCCTTCCCAGGAACTTCCCAAGAACGTTGAAACCCCCTTCAGCAATATGCGCTGTAAATTTACTGTAGGCCGTGGGATTGAGTATTTGGATTAGCTTGAGTTGTTTCTCAGAGCCAGTTGTTGGGTGCGGGGTTGAGCCCCTGAGGCGAGGAGCCTAACACGCTTGGTTGCACCCCTCTTGCGTCACGTGCGCACACCCCGATCGAACGACCTTCCCCATTTTCAGCGACCGCGATGCGCAGTCGAGGTTGTGACTGCTTGCTTGTGCCTGGTACTTAATTAAATCGCTGCATTCGTCAATGCCTGGTTGATGACGATGTCGTTGCGTGAAACCGAGCAGATAGGTGCGCACGATTGGGTCTCTTTCTAATAGTATTGCTACACCACCTCTTCATGCCACCGTTGCTTGACCATTTTTCAGGTGTGCGCGGCGTTCTGCCAAGGGAATCCATATTTCGGAACGGAGAACGGAGAGGAGGTAAGCGACGTGTTCAGTTCGGGGCTTACCGACCAAGGCCCAACCCCGTCGAACCGAACCACAAAAAACACATGACACAAAATATTCCCTAGGTTTACCTAGGGTCTTTATATCCAAAACTCCAAACGTGTCCTTCTGTGGCAAATTCTATGCCAGCAAACGGTCACTGGAATGCAGACCATGTAGGTTATCTCTAAGAATAACAAATGATTTGTTTAAGATTCAGACTGTGATATTCATAAACTTAAACATTGCCCATGGGTCAGTGCAACATGTGCAGGTAGAGCGACTGATAACACAATAGACTGCAAGAAGACTCGTCCAGAGTTGGAATCATGCACGCTTCAGTTTTGTTTTCGATCCCTTTTTAATGTTTGAGTGTACCACCATTAATTACCACTGTAGCTCTACTACAGCTGTCACTACTACCACTACCACTACTACAGCAGTACAATTAATAAAGCCTACCACTATGCCTGTACTAACACTACAACTAATATCGCTACCACTGCTACTACATCTATTAAAACCTACTACTACTCCTACTATTACTATTACTACTACTATTAATACTACGCCTACTACTGTACTACCACTACTACAACTCTACTATCACTACTACTCCTACTGGTACCCGACAAAATGAAGTCTCCGAAACCAAAAACACGTACGAGCAGGCAGGGGGATTCATACCAAAACCAAAATCGGTGGTCAGCTGTTACCACTACACATACCACTGCGGCTATACCTCTACCAGTACTATCACTACCTACCACTACCAGTACCACTAGTTACCACTACGACAACTATACAACTACTAGTAAAACCTACCGCTACCAGTACTACTACAACTACTAGTAGTGCTACTACTGGTACCCGAATACCAAAATTGGCGAAACCAAAAACACCCTAAATTACAGGCATGATCCCCGAACCAAAACGCCTGCATACACATGAAACCGAAAACAGGGGACACGTAAAACAAAACATGGATGAAAACACCTGCCAGGTCAAAATGATATGGAACTTCTCTCTCGGCTGTACTGGCGTTGTAGTGGGACCAAGGCTATACTTAAGGGGAGTTTCGTTTTATGGCCTCTTTTCTCGGCGGCCCAAAGCGACCAGCGCGGGTGGCTACCCTGTTTCTTTCCGAGTCATACGTTTTTTGTGCATAACAGTTTCGCGATATGCTGGGCCATGTAATTGTTTGATATGGTGCGCCAACGCCCATTTTTTTTGCGAGGTACAGATCTACCCGCGCGTGTGGCCCAAACTCTGGTGGTGGGGACGGGGGTACCCGCCTCACCGTACGTAACCTTGGTTTTGGCTACCATGCGTGTTGGCAAACGACTACCCTGTAGAAGCAAAGGTGAAGAATACGACGACTTGACTCAAAATAATAATTTGAATCCATCCTTTCGTCATCTTAAGCGTTTCGATCGTCGTTGTATTTGCCTTCCTTTGAAGCGTCCGGACAGGGTGGAAAGGAGTGATGTGTGTTGCGATCTATCGGCTCCGCCGAATCAACGGCGCTAATTTGAACACGCGCACACCGTTTTACATCGCAGCCCTCTGGTGTATTTGCACCCCCTTGTTTATGGGCACCCCCTCTCCCCCCGTTTATGGGCACACGGGGATTCGCGTACAGGTGAGGCTGTGCAACGGCTGAGCCAAACGTTTCCAAGCTGCGCCTGACATGGCTAGACGCATATTCTACGATAAGTGCAAGCGCCGTTTGGCAAAAGCGTTTCTCACTATCAGCCGGGCCTCCTCAAATTCCGATGAAATTAATCTCGTTGGAATCGCTTTCAAACTTTACATCACCTTCCATGCTATACCGTGGCCATGGGATGGTTCATCAAGTTTTGTTGCGGTTATAGAGCTCCTCAGGGGAGGAGAGACGCCTCCTTCGATAGGGGTAGGATAGGGGTAGAACTTATTGGCAAAAACAATTTCGGCCTGACGGGGATCACCAACCGAGGAACTATATACCCAATATCGTTCGGTTCTACAACAATATTGTCGTTTTATGACCCATGCTACGATAGAGGTATCACTTCTTGGCGAAAACATTTCTGACTGGCGGGCTGCTCAACCGAGGAACTACCCAGTATCGTTCGAAATATTAAGAATGTTTTGTTCGTGCTAGACCTAGGCCATGGGATTATGCATCGGGCTACACGTTTGGTTTCTCTGAAAGTCAGCTTTTGGTTGAGGTGTGGAGCTCCTCACGTCAGGAGCCCCGGGAACAATACCTTCGCCCCTACCGTAGCACGCGTCTTATACCCTGTGGCCATGGGATTGTTCGTCGGGTTAAGAGTACAACATTTCGTCAAAAGAAGCCTTGCTACGATAGGCGTCGCACCTAAATGATATGAGGCTCCTCAGTTTGAGAAGCTCCGTACTCACGCCAAACCTGACGTTCAGAAAAATGACAGCAGTGCAACCCGATATTGGGTTGGGGTATCGGTTATATATAAAGTAAAAAAAACAAATGTCATCCCAACGATATTGGGTAGTTCCTCAGGTGATTTGTGGAGCCCCTTCAGTCGGAAACTGTTTGGCCAAGAAGTACTACGCCTATATCGTAGCACGCGTCAAAATCACATTTTTTGGGTGGGATTATTGAGCTCCTCAAATGAGAGGCGCCACAGAAACTAACGAGGCGCGCCCATTTCGTAGTATACTTCGGAGACCTCGAAACAACTTGAGCACCCCTACCATAGCACGTGTCGTTTAAATACATCGTCAACAAGGATAACCAGACATCCCGGCGAACCTATACACTTTGTCCGCTCTTATCCTATCCCGTTCTACGGTCGCACAGTGTTTTTGCGGCATGGATAGAGACGACCCTACCGAGCTCGGCGGTGCCAGGTGCACGTATGCCTGCGCCGGAGATGCTTCGCAGACGTGCGGTGGTTCCCGCGCCATCACTATATACGAGAATACCGACTGGGTGGCCAGCCCGCTGAAATACCTAGGGTGCTGGGAGGACCCCAAGAGGGACCGCATCATGGACGTCGTGCTGTCCGATCCCTCTATGACCAACGACGTGAGTAGGCAGGTTTCCTCCTGTTGCACTGAAGACGAGCATATTGCAATTTAGGAGCATGCACAACTTTGCTTTTTATTCTCCCGTTTAGTTTCTTTGTTGGTTGCGTGATCGGGTTGGTTTTGTATTGGCACACTTGATTTCGGGTCAAGTATTTGCCTCAACAGAGCTTGCCATGAGTAGTGCGATGGTTGAGTATGGGTGACGCGTGCTACAGTAGGTGTAGCAAAGTTTGGCCATTACACGGTTCACAATCGGGGTCCACACATCAAGGAACTACCCAGTACCGTTGTAATCTTTTCAAAAGAATTTAGAATACATTTCGTCTTGTATCTAGGCCATGGGGTTGCTCATCCGGTACGAACGTAGTGTGTAGCAAAGTCAGGTCTTTGGTGAGGCATAGAGCTGTTTTATGTGGGGAGCCTCAGCCAACAAATGGTGTCCACATCTACCATACGAGCATCGCTCGGGTCCCATATTGGGCGTAGGCGGTTTCAGTGAGGCACGCTTTCGTCCTTTCCATTTTGCTAGTTCTGTCGAGCCAATTACGAATATATCTTTCTTGACAACGACATCAATGCTCAGTTAAGGCGATACGAGTCAGTGTGAAACCCTCGCCAAACAGAAGTTTTCAACCGGGCACGGCATTGCTGACGATTGCGACCGACCATCTGCACAAACAGCGTTAAT
>JAYJMC010044638.1:0-12811 GCA_036873965.1 Neoagarum fimbriatum | reverse complement strand
ATACTAAAGTTTGACTCGGACGGTTTTAGCTTGCTGTATTCATGTCGTCTCACGAAGCTATGGCCTTCATAGCGGTCGTTGTGGGAACCGATGGGCGAACGATGTTGCCCGCAGCCGGCGTTGAGAAACGAAGGAGATTTCCGGAAATAACAGATGAAAGATGAATGAGTGCGATAACTGTAGGAGTGTGAGCGTGAAACTCGGTATATCAAACCGGGAACCCTTGTTCAAGCTCATAAAAACGTTTCCGCCTTGCTGAATTTAATTTCCGTAGCTGCCTTTGACCTTTATGGTTGCATGCGGGAAACCGTTCCAGGGACAGGCAGAGGTTGGCATTGCCGCAGCTCATGCCCAAGGAATACTGCAGCATGGTTATCCGCAATTGCGATTCGGCCCTTAGTGGAGGAGCGGGTTCTCATTGGCTTCCCACATAGTTGGTGACCATTCCGATGTGTAACTTGATAGACTACATAAACTCGCCGACCAAATGCAGTTAGAATCAACGCACACTAACCATCCCTCCCCGTTCTACACATGACCGATGAAGCTTTCGACGTGCACGAGTGCAGCCGTAAAGGATGCTCGGCCTTTGCGAAACGCCAATGAGCTCAACATCAAACACCAAAAATACTCTATGTGGGCATGACCTGTAGCCAGTCCGTTAGCGGAGCAACCACATGTTTAGCAGTTACCGACTTCGTGAACAGCGACGTACATGGTACGCTATAACAATAACCACCACTGGCTGGGAAACGAAAATGAAGCAACAGGCGGTACAATGCATTCTTCAATCATCTCGATTTTCGTAGTGGAAATTCATCACACTCGAGGTTTCTCTTCACGTGCGAAACGGTTGCAGCAGGACGACAAACAGCGTCGAATGTACGCTACTCTAACGGCTGATGTTCACACACGCATGCACATATATTTATATCGTTCTCCATTGTAAGAGGACATCACTTTGAAATATCACGTCTGACAACCGCACGACGGAAATAGATGCATTGCGTCGCCGTAGAAACCCAAATCGTGCAAATATGTAGCAGTCATCGCCAATACAAACGATGGTATCAATAAAACCTGTACATCCAAACGCAAAGTACACACGGTGCAGACAACAACAACACCTCCCCGACAAGTACTTCGGCAGTGTAGCCCTAATCAACAGGCACAGCAGAAAATGAGCTAGCCTATCGTCAAATGACCAATACTATATCTACGCAAGTCGTGTACCCGACCAAGCGGCTAACAAGCCGTGGTGCAATGTAGAGCCAATGGAAATGTGTGGAGGCATTCATTGTCAGGGGGTCTATGAGACGGTCCGCTCGTCTTAACGCGTACCTCTAGCCTATCGCCAAATGAGCAATGCAATATCGACACAAGTTGTGTACCCGACCAAGCAGCTGACAAGCAGTGGTGCAATGTAGAGCCGACAGAAACATTTGGAGGTATTCCTCGTCAGGAAGTCTGTGAGACCGTCCCCTCGTTTAACACGAAGCGGTGACTGCGTCGCTAGACGTCGGAGTCCTAATGAAGAGCAACGCCATCAGGTGTTATACTTATGTAGTGTTACATTGCTCCTGCATGGTGAAAGCCGAATTCTTCGCCGAAATTCGAACTCCCATTGGTGAGTAGCATCATTGGCGCATCTTGCATTTTCCTTGCGATCCTCGTCAGGCGTTACCCGGTTCCTTGATGATTAAAACAAGAGATGGCAAAATGGGGAGGGGTACTTTCAGAAGAGTTAATATACCTTCTGTAAACAAATTTCTGGTATATCGCAAGAGTTTTTATCACTTGTTTTTGTGGAATGAGAACCGTCGACGTAGGATATAATTTGTTGGGCGTTGGAATTCATCGACCGTGATGTCTGGGTGAGCGTATCGTTACTCAGGCCTAGCCGTGTTGTCACGGTCGTACCACCCGTTTGTCTATAACGTAAGCGGCAACGGTAGAATCAAAGCAAACCCCATCCAAACTACGGGGGGCAAAAACAAATTGATTAAAGAACTTCCATTCATCGCTGTTCATCCAGTCACATATATAGGATCAAGTGTTGCTGTGCCGTACCTCCATGTGTGTGCCGTTCTCCTTGCTGTTTTCAATATTTATTCATCAAATCCACGGCCCTCCTACAAAGTCAAATCAAGTATCGAGGGCCAACCTAGATATCCGATCAGACAATGCCAACCAGGCGCATTATTCAGGACGGCACACCGTGGGAACACAGCTTCGCCCATGCAAGAATCGAAATTGAATGTAGAAGCTCGTTTCGACAGAGATGGCGAATGCGGTGTTTCTAACACACGACATGCACATTGTGACTGTCGTTGTCGGGTGAAATCACTGGTAAAAATATGAAACAAGCACATGCCACCTCGCCTTGCGTTAAACGAAGCTTACCGTCCTCGCAGCACTGGGACTCCTCGCACGGGTCGTCGTCACACACCACCTCGTCGGCCTTGGCGATCAGGGTGAGCTCGCCCGAGCAGCCGATGGAGTCGCAGTAGTGCTGCAGTGGGATCGTAAAGATGTCCGCGCCCACGGCAAGCGAGGTAACGTATTTTTAATTTCCAGTACGAAAGTACTGTGAGTGCCTGCAATTAGGTCCGAATGGGGGAACATGGTTCTACCCCGAGGTCGATCTTGTGGTGGGGGAGTTCCTTGTGCAGTAATGGTGAATGTTCTGTATACATATGGGCCATCTACCCTAATACACATGTCGGGTGCCACGGGCGTGCTACATATTATATCAATTTAGAGTGAAAACTATCATGTTCAAATATGTGTACCTTCGCCGACGATACGCAAAAACAGCCGAACAGAATGGCAAAATACAGCTTACAAACTTACGGCATAAATGGTACCCTTGTATGATAGGACGCATTGCTGTGTTTCTCTGTCATGCACATGGACACAATAAATAACGGTAATACAAACCACGTGGAATGCGTCTCTACGCTGCGAAGGACATGTCGTAGTTCGTGAAAGCCAAATCACTAGGGCTGTGAGTTAGGCACCGTTAAGGCGCTGGATTTATATAAAGTTGGGTGCGTATCCTACATGGTTGCGTTCGAAACTTTATGGAAGTTGTCTGACGTGCGCAATGTTATATCTACACTTGTGTTTTTTGTATACTTAACTAAGTCAGTCTGTGTTTACAAGAACACATAATCAGTTCGTTATCGTATGTAAAACGTAAAGCAGTTCGTTGACATACGTTCGCCATCAAAGCAGTATTAACTAGTAGTGAAGTCCAGCCAACTCACAGCCCTACAAATAAAAAGCTTGAAAGGCCTCGCCTGATGGATTGCCTGGTTCTTGTGCATCATGTGAAACGTGTACTGTCATGTTCTCAGACGTTGTTCAGTTCGCCGACAGTACGCCAAACCGCAGAGCACAGTGGTAACATGATGCTTGCCTTGAAGACATACACAGTCCTGTGGTATGATAGAATGTATTCCACTGATTTACCTTCATGCACGCCAGGGCACAACACAATCGGTAACAGGGACCAGTGGAGTACGTATCTGCGCTATGAACGACATTGACAGGGACCAGTGCATTACGTATCTGCGATATGAACGACATTGGTTGAAATTCGAGAACGTCAAATCACTTAGACGACGGCTTAAGATAAATTGGCTAGGTATCATGGTAGTTGCGTTCGAAAATCTGCGGAATTCTGCGTCTCGGAATGTGACTGGCGCATGCGTGGCTCAACTTGTGTTGTTTGTATAATATCACTGCATAAGGTGGTTTCTTAAGGACATAACTAAAAACGTTTGTTGGCGTACATTCGCCACCAAACTGCATACTTTCTAGTCGTGGAGTCCAGCCAACTCACAGCCCTAACAATGAAGATCTTAAAGAGCTTCGGGTAATCGATCCAACGGCAGGTACTCGAGTGCCTTCCTCAGCCATACCTCGCCACCGTGATGAAGGCGCCTGGCGCTAAGACGCCTCTCCCCATGCCCGGCTGGAACAGCAAACGATAACAGACGCCACGACGAACAACGAACAGATTGGGGTTTGGACGGGACTCGTGTTGCACCGGTTTCCGCGATCAGTGCGTTAAGACAGCCGTATATGACACCAGAGGCATGCTACGGTAGCGGCGCATAAATGTTTGCCTGGGCTCCTGTCTGTAGAAGCTCCACGCCTCTCGAAACGATGGCTTTAGGAAACGCTTGCGATCAACACTTCCACAAGGCCTGGTGTAGATATAAAACGAATACTGTTGTAAAACACGAGAATCCAACGATATCGGGTGAAATGAAGCGAACCTCATAAAAAATGCCAGATTTGGTTTTGAAACGCCGACTAATGATACACGCTTCTCACGTTTCCAAAATCCGCGGTTAACCTGGTTTGATTTTTCCGGTGTCCACTTCTACACACGATATGTATAATATCATTGTCGCTGTCAGCATTAAAATACTAGGGTAATATGGAACAAGCTCATGCCACCGCGGCTTGCGTTAAACGGAGCTCACCGTCCTCGCAGCACTGGGACTGCTCGCACGGGTCGTCGACACACCCCACCTCGTCAGCATTGGCGATCGAGGTCAACCCGGCCGAGACGCAGTCAACAGAGTCGCAGTAGTGCTGCCGTGGGATGGCAAAGAGGTTCGCGCCAAGGCGAAGCAAGTTAAAGAATATCATTATTCTGGGTACAAAAGGACAGTGTTGGTGTTGCATTTGGTCAGAAGGCGGACACATTGTTCAAACCCGACGCTGGACCTTTCGTTGGACGCGGTTTTTGTTCACGGATGATGAATTAGATGTATACATATGGGCTACAGTGTTATACGTATGCCTGGTGCCACCGGCGTGGTTTAGCTTGTACACCATTTATAACGGATACTGTCATGTTCAGAGACGTTTACCATTGGCCGACAGTACGTCAAAACTGCTGAACAGACCGGAAACATGGTGCCAAGTATTTGAAGACATGGCACCCTGGCATGTAGCACACCTTACGCTGCCCAACCATCACCCATCTGGACTCAATGGAATGATAATAGAAAACGTGTTGAATCCTTCTGTGAGCTACGAACGACACACCGTTGTTATTCGATTAAGCCAAAGTTCTAGGACTCTGAGTGGAGCATCGTTAATGTGTCGTTTTATCCTAAGTTGGCTAGGCAACATACGAAGTACAAAGTTCCGACGGCAAATATGCGGAATTCTGCGTCTTTGTACCTGACTGGCGCATTTGTGGATCTAGTTGGGTTTGTCTTTAATCTAACTAAATCGGGGTGTTCATACACAAAACCAATGTCAGTAAATGGTTCAATTGAGAACGGAAATCTGTTCGTTGCCTTAGCTTCGCCACCAAACTCATAAACTATCCGTGAGGTCCAGCCAACTGACAGCCCTAAAAATCAACAGCTGAAAAGGTTTGGGCTAATGGATCGAAGTGGTAGGTAGGCGCGTTACTTCCCCCGCCATACCTCGTCACTGTGGTGAAGGCGCCTGGCGCGAAGACGCGACCCCGCATGCTTGGCTGCAACAGCAAAGGAGAACAGACACCACAGGACGAACAACGAACAAATTGGAGTTTGCACGGGAATTGTGTTGCACTGGTTTCCGCGGTTGACGCACTAAGGTTCGGCCGTGTGTGGCAGCAGGGGTATGATACGGTAGGGAAGCTCATAACTGTGCTGGGGCTCCTCACTTGAGGAGCTCCACAGCTGACCCAAAGCTGGCTTTTGACATTAAAGTGTACGATCAATCATATTATGGCATACTGCTGGTATATACGGAATACTGTTAAAAAAGCACAATTGGAATTCCAACGGTATTTGTTTTTTTTCTTCCGACGAGGAGCCCCGAAAGCCAGAAACAGTTTGGCCAACACATGCTATAAGGCTACCCTGATCGTAGCTCTCGTCAGCAGCACAAGCGTCCCGTCAAAACCTACGAGGCTAACAGGTTCAATCGCCCCAGCTTGTCACGGTAACGGGGGGTAACATCAGCTGTGCATAAATAAGCTTTTATCCGGAGACACCAAGCCCCAACGCCACAGACGCAGTCTCCCTCCAATGCCGGTTAAAAGGGCAAGGGACAAGCTGTGTGACACCACCAATGTATCCGTCTCCCACTACTGCATGCGTAAGCAACAAGTATGATGGGATTCGTTAGCGTAGCCGCTGTTTAGACCAACACAAACTAGGACGATGATGTACACAATCTATCTTGGAGTACAGTTACTCGGACTTACTGCTGGGTGATGGTTTACTGGCAGCCGCAGCGGCACAGAGAGCAACCAAAACCAACACGAGAGACAGCAACCGGGTCATCTTCTTGATTTCGCTTTGTCTCGTCCGGCCCAATTCCTCAGTCGGTACCTGATTTCGTGCTGAACGTTGAGCAAACGGACGAGAAGAGGGAAGCTGAACGGAGAAAACAGACGAGAAGAGGAAAGTTACAAGGGCTTTCCTCGGGAATGATTTGTTATCGTGGGAAATGTTCCTGCCGGATTTAGCCTACGGGAATTCAGGGTGTCTTTTTACGGGAACTGGCCGCCACCGGAACCGTTCCCGCGGGAACTAGCCACAAGGGGAATTCACGGGATGTTTTGTACGGGAACCAGCCACCACGGGAAACCTTCCCAAGGGAACCGACCACGAAGGGAAATCTTCCCACGGGAACTAGCCACAACGGGAATTCCCGGTATTGTTTTGAGCGCCCACCACGGTATCACGGGACGTGAACGAACCACCGCGATCTCCGATTTGTTTGTTTTGTAATACAGTGGGGGCCAGCACTTAAGAATGACTATGTTAAGAAACGCAGGCGGAGATTGTGATACACATTAGGAAATTGAGCGTAAGAAAGACGGTTAAAACCGGGCAACAGGACAAGAATCGGCCTGTACAAGAAACAGCAATAATTGCCACCAGCCCAATTTAACAAACGAGGTCACTCTGGAGCGTGCTCGAAAAATAGAAACGCCGAAACACGGATAAACCTCCAGGCAGTGGTGCGAGTACCGTACAGAAAAGTACAAGCCTCATTTAAGCCGTCATTATAATATATTCTACGTACGTCGTACGTACGTAATCATTTTGGTTTCTTCAAGACAGTTAAAGCAACAGTGTCATGTCCCTGTTTGCCTTCGGTCGTCTCCGCTGCCTAACGCAAACATGGTAGCTCGTTTAACTTGGGGTGCTTGTGAGATTCGTAGAGCTGTGAGTTGGATGACAAACGTCGACTGCTAAGTACTATTTGTGGCTCGGGATTATACTTTGTTGCAGCGGTGACAACAATCCGATAAATTGGGTTTCCTTGTACATGGAAGTCTTATTTGCTACAAGGTACGCAATTGCCCATGATAGCACTCGCTCCGAGCCGGAGAGAGAGCAAAGGGAACTACTGCAACTCATGCCGAATAAAAACCCATCGCCGGCGAAGGTGTCGGTGCCGATGGCAGCGCCGAAGAAGCCGTTGGCGTTAATTTACCATATTGTTTGTGCCTAGAATAAAGAAAAAAATCGCCAGCCGACTATGAAATGGTCAACTAAAGTCAGTTAGTGTGTTGGCTTTGCCAGCCAACTAATATGTAGCCGGGAAGTCCAGCCAACTCACAGCCCTAGCGATTGGGAGAGCAATCCCACAGTAGGGTACCACGTTTTGGCTCAATATTTTCTGACCGGTAAATTCCTCAAGTGAGTAACTACCGGTTAGTATGATAAGTTTACGGGCATATTTGTTCTAGGGCCAGCGCATAGAAATGCTGGTCGGGTTGCGCAAACATTTTTCTTCGACGTCATGTTTTCGGGTGATTTATTGAGTTCCTGATGTGAGGAGCTCAGAAAAGAAGGCAACACCCCTACCGTGGGATTGGTCAGGACTGGGTTGGTGCGGGGGGCTAATCATACGTACATCATACCAAAATTCTAGGTGTGAGTGTGACTACCGCGTCTTGCTCCGTACTGATGGAAGCACGAAGTTTCCATTGGAGTTGTACAGCACGCACGAGGGCGCCGCTCTTGGGGCGTGGGTGCTACTAGAGGCAGGGCAACAGGAGAGGGCGAGGAGGTCGGGGCGGGCACTTACCCCCACTGTCCGAACGCGGAGCGTTCAGAATAGTGGCAGGCGAGTTTATCCACGCAGTAAACATTTTGCTGCTGTGCACTACGTATAGCCTACCAGTATATGGGTAGAGAGTATGACAGGCTTCATTGAAGCAACGTGGAGCTACGTCAGTCAGCTCTGTGTTGTTTTTCGCCGTAGCTCATGATGGGTACCGCAGGTTGATGCTTTCTCTGGATCCGCAACTTTATTCGTGCTGTTGTTGATTGGGGAGCTCAAGTGAGTACCCACACACCCAACGCAGTATGGTAGTACTCTTCGGTTGCGGAGGACCTGTGATGTAAATGTGATCTGTCGTTATTAAAGAACTAAAATAAATAAGAAACAAGAAGCGCTGAAAAGGGCTGAGTTTGAGCCGAGAAAAAAAAATCGCCACTTAAAAAATAGCGCAAATGTTGCTGGTGAGGGCACACCAAAAACGATGTTGAGCCTGGACGCCAATATTGTTGACGCTTCATAAAGCCAGGCAGGATCTTACCCACCATCCATCCCCGGGTTTGCGGCTTACTCTAATATCTACATGTTTCATTGGAATAGAAAATCCCGCCACTGTTTAATCACGCTGCGTTTGAATTTTCGGCTGGTTCGGGCCTTAGCAGATAGCGGGTGTTGGATGTTAGTGTCTCATCTACAGCGGCGTGTCCTTCTCTCCAGATTGCCTGGCCACGCGTTCTGAACGCAGGTCTACACCTCAACTTTGGGGTGCTGCAGTGGTCGAAAATGGACGGAATTCGGAAGGCACAAAAATTTGACAAAACGAACCCCACCTGAACGTTTGAACTTCACCTGCGGACAACTACATCGCGTCACGAACAACCACAGCCCGTGAAATTGAGTCACGCTCTGTATGGGGTGCGTGAGAACGACAGGTGCCTTGGAAAGCAGTCGTAGGCAGCCAGAACGATTAACGAGGCGACTTCGTGAAGTCAAACTTGCCAGCCAGCATAACCCAAGAGTCATGAAAATGTTGCAAATTCGACGAGTTTGGTATTTTGCGCGGTAGTACGTAGTACCATGGATACAACACGTATGAACAAACGGCTTGCACCTAAAGTTAGCTGGGGTTTTACCGGATCGTTTGAAGTATTAACATGGCGTACCTGAACAACGTGAAGCCGGGCGCATTACGTTCCTGTTTGAGGTAGTCAAGTATTGAACAAAAAAAAGAGCAAAAAAGGGGAAAAAACTCTTTATTCTTGTTTACTTGCATAAGTGTTTGAAATCCGAAAATAGGGGATCTTGCCTGTAAAACCTTCCAAGTCGTTTGTATTTGTTAGCGAAGCGCCTTGTCGCGCGTGATTGGCACACATTTTCCATAGGGTTCCTGCTTGGCCTTAACAGCGGCCCGCCACTGTATACCAGGTACATACGAGAAGTAGAAGTTGACGTGTTTTAAACTGCACCCACCCACGTTGTTGGGGACAAAAACTGCTTGGAGTTGGTGTGGGGTCATTTTTACAGGGGTTAATATCATTTTTACAGAGGTGCGTTTGCATCCACGGTACGGCAGTACTTGACATGTGTCTCGGCGTCGTCGACTGTGGGGTCTTCATCGTACACATTTGAGCATATACCTGGTACGTATACATGCCTGATCGAAAATAATCCAACATTTTGTGATACTGCTGTATAAAACAACTTAATAATCATATTCGCATATTCAGTACCAGTACGTACGTATGTACCAAAGATCGAATCATACCCCCTCGAACTGTTGTACGTATGATATAATACGAGTACTCGAAGCGTCTCTAGTCTCAATGTGTTGATCCCGTTTGGTCATCCCGTGCACTCGGAAGACGCGGGAATATATGCCGCGGGAATCACTCTTTGGATGGGAACGGGAAATCAGGATATCCACAGGAACGATTTGGGTGGGAATGGGTAATCAAGATTTCCTCGGGAACTACTTAATTGACCCCGCGGGGGGACGATATTTCCAACGGGAACGGGCAAAATTCACATTCCCGTGAATTCCCGGAGGAATACTAATATTCCCGCTAGAATTCCCGTGGAAAGCCCTGAAAATTAAGGTTGTGTTCTGTAGGGTTTGTGTTTTCCGTGTCGGGTATTGATTTATTACTGAACCCACAGAGGAAATGTCCGGTACAGGTATGTATTTATTACCGAAATCACAGAAGTATAGGGTACAGTATGAGTGTGCATAACTCACAAAAGCATCGAACATGGATATAAGATGTTGTACCCGTAACCCGGGTAGGGTATGGTTTTCTTACAGAACGCGCGAAAGCTCCGGGTCGGGAATAATTTCTCACCGAGCTCACAGAAGAAGTGTCGGGTACGGGTATGAATTATTACATAAACCGCACACGTTTTGGGCACGCACGGGTGTTGTAAAGAACTCACAAAAAATGTCCGATACGGGAGTCAGACGTGGTACCTACTACGCGCACCCGCACCCGAGTATTTCCAGAAGGGTAGAACCGTACCCGCGGTATTTCTCCATCTATTAACACAGCGCATTGAAGTTCGGGGTACGGGTATGGAAGACGACCAGAACGCACAGAAGTGCCGGCTATGCTTATTTTACGGGAAATCACCCGTGTAATACCCCTCATCTACTCCGTGCCATTAGCACGAGGGAGTTCTTTGGGGTTAGCATTAATCGTTGCAACAACGAAACAGCGTAAATGCGACACCAACCCAAGCCAACTATCTAGTTAACCACAGAACAAATGTTTGTCGACTGTGACAAACTGTCCATTACGATCGTTTGTCTTATCTGTCTTAATCTGAGAACCAATGACATTGACCTTAACATTATACATCGCACCAGAGGGAACGACGTTTGGACCGTGCTTTCCACCAGCTCATTGAACCTTCAGAGCGTTAACAAGGGGCTTGCCTTTTATTTCTATATATTTGTAATGAAAGCTGTCGACGACAAATGAATCAACCGCATCAGTCGTTCGCTGATTATTTGGGGTTAAGAGCTAGAATCACTAAGAATCTAAAAATAACTTGCGTTCGATCTCATGCATTCTGAGTATCGACGTGTTTCACTTCACAATATAAAGCACGGAATACACATCTTCCTATTAAATTACCCACGCTCAATCAAGTGCTAGACGCCCAATCTGACGAGCTGGTGGTTGCCGTATAGTAACCAACCCAAGGGGGGGCAAGAATCAATTTTTACTTGATACTTTGAAGTATCACAGCAATGGATATAGGAACGACCGCCTCGTTTTGCGGCAAGCGGGGTTGGCCAAGCATAATGACTTGTGCTCGTCGGGCCGTTCGTGTTTATTGAGAGGGTGTAGACTCCTAGCAAGTACGTGAACGACCATTCGCCGGCGCCTTCTCTCCGATTGCCGTTAGGGACCGCGAAGTCATCGATGGCTTTCATGGTGTCCGCCAACAAAGCAGTCACCTCCCCTTTCGAGTCATGCACATTCGCGGGCGTACAGAACTCACAGATGTTCGGGTACAGATACACATTTCTTACGGAACCAACAGAAGTGTCGGTTACGAGTATACATTTCATACAGAACTCACAGAATTATCGGGTTCTGGTTTGAATTTAGTACAGAACCCACATAAGTATCGGGTACGGTATGAATCTTTTACACAACCCACGAAAGTATCGGTAGGGTATGGGTGTTGTACATAACCCACAAAAGTAACGGGTACGGGCATAAGATGTGGTACCCGTATCCCGGGTACGGGTTTTTATTTCTCACAAGTCACGCAGAAGTTCCGGGTACGGGTATGAATCTCTTATAGAAACCACAGTCGGGTACAGGGAATGCGCGGGTAAGTACCCCGGGTACGCTGTTGTACGTAACCTACAGAACACAACCTTGGAAACGTATGCCATTGGGAACGCGCTGAGAACGGACAATATTTGGACGACGAGCTGACCATTTCGTGCATGGATGTGATCATGGTAGCAGTTCATGGGGTCTATGTTCAACGTATCTGAGGTCACACCAGCACAACGCTTCAGGTCTCCACCAAGGAGCGCCTTCAACACTGACGTGGTGCGTCCTATGGGCCAAGTGGAACACAATCTGAAAATCCGTGCTCTACACGTGCTTGTTTCGGAAAGAAGTTTCCCCGTGGGGACAAAACACGGTACATTTCATTCAAAAATATAATCGTGACCACGAGACATCAGCAGATGTTGTCGCTGCTGGGCGGACGAAATCAGGCCGTGGGAAAAACGAGCAACTAGAGGCGGGAAAGGACGGTATAGAGACGAAAGAGGGTAGTTTATGCTGAGGTGATGGGTCGTATAGGGCAAGGAGAACAATAATAATAAAAACATTTGCTCTACCGGTATATACTACGGCGAGGAATTTTCCGTGGGGAGGAACAAAATTTCATGCAAAATATTATCGTCGCAACAACATTATCTACGTCAAAAGCAGGTGTTACTGCTGCTGGGCGGACGAAATCCCGCCAGTTGGAAATACGAGTAACTACAGGCCCGAAAGGTCGGCATTTTGACTCGTCAACGGTGCATAATACGAGTAGCAGAAATTCTTGGTAGCCAAATTAGGGGGGGAAACTTCGAAATACTCGATACCAGGTACAGCACAAGCCTATACTGTATACAAGCTGTGCTCGGAACCCATCTCGAGTCGGGTTCGATGGTCCCAGAAGAAATGCCCGCCGAACCATCGAGGTCATAATTCCATAATCTATTGTGGTCGTCTAAAACACGCAATACCACTGCCACAGTGTC
>JAYJMC010033602.1:0-12818 GCA_036873965.1 Neoagarum fimbriatum | reverse complement strand
CCCCCCTCTAGCCATCGCTCACATCTGTGGAAGTTAATAAACAAGAAGGTTCTACGACAAGAGGAGCGCTACCAAGCCAGCTCCGACTACCTGCGTCCCTACCCTTATATCTCGGCCACATCACACTTGACGCTCGTCGGTCAGCGACTGGTCTTAGCTGAGCTTGGGACAGCGCCTCTTCGAGTCCTTCTTGCTCCAAGCTGCAGCCTATGTGAGCACCCTACGAAAGGGGGTCATGATGAGTCACTTTTGTTTTATTTTTGTTTTTGTGTCCCTTTCCTCCCTCTTGCGACCTGCGGAATAATACGAAGTAGTAGAAGAGCAGCCCGTCGCAGTGTGCGAGTACCATAGACTCGACATGACGAGGCATCAGCTCCTATAGTAGACTACAGTAGCAGCGGTATAGCGTAGAACCGAGTATACGAGTATTCAGTTACTGATGTAACAGTATATCTATGGCAGCCTCTCTGCACCACATCTATGCGATGCGAATTTTTTTTTTCTTACTACTGTATTGCACACAGACCGCTCTCTTTACTACCCAAAAACGAGTACGAGTTGGTTTTGAGGTGCGGGCGGTCCGCTCCAGCTTATCAGACACAGGCATCAGTACCCGTTCTCCCTGTTATTGGTGTACCTGGAGTACCCTTCTTTCTTTTTCGCAGTATAGGCTCTACCATCCCTTGCTATAAGGATTACCCTGAGCTGGGTAATCGACCGATATTTTACCCCTACGAGTATACCTGGTAGTTCAGTAGGTAATACCTTCACATTCACATTTGGCGAACGTGGTCAAAAGCGCCGAAGCACACGTCGCTTATACGCTGATATTCACACTGCGGTACGCTCTGCCGTAGTAGCCCACTATGGTTACGAGCACGAATTGATCGAGAGGTGCGGGTGATCCGCTCATCTACCGATGCCACCTTCCCCCTGTTTGGCGTGAGCTCTTTGTTTTGTTTTGTTTTTTGTTACTCTTCAGCGTATACCGACAGTACTACTGTCTTTCGATTCAATACGTACTATTAATACGTACCGTACGATGGTACCTGTTTTGTTTGTTTGTTTGTTTGGTTTCCTTTTTGTTGTTTTGACTATCGGCACAAGTATACCTAGACAATCGTGTTGATAGCCGATGGAGACCCGGCTCCTTTCTCCAGGTAGAGTGCCTTTATGGCTGCCAACAAAATCTGTTTTGACGGTCAAAACAGACTAAATGATGGCCAAATTGGTCAAAACTACGGCTGTTTTTCTTTTTTTTTTCCCCTCAGTTTGTACGTAACTACAGGAGGCGATTGCTTGCACCTTCCCCCTCCAGTAGATGCTGCCCAAATAGACCAACCTTGTCAGTGTGTTGCTGTACAATTTTCCCTCTTTCTCCAGCTTTTACGAAACAAACAGGCTCTACGATGCACAAATCTGTCATAATTTGTGACTGTTCCTTCCCTCCCCGGATAGGTGGATAGAGACTGCACAACATTGCTGTTTTGTTCCAGGTTTTCGGTCAAAGAGCATAGATGCTGCACAGCTTCGACGTATTGTTGTATTTTGTTGCCAGCTATCGGTCAAAGAGAGTAGATGCTGCACAAATTTGACGTATTGTTGTATTGTTCCTAGTTTTCTGTAAAACAGGATCGATACTGAACAAATTGGTCAAATTGCTGTTTAGTTTTCCCAGTTTAGAAAAAGCAGGATACATGCTGTTCAAATTTGTAACACGGTTACGGTTCCCGCGCATTTTCCCCCTAGCTTAACGAAAAAGCAGGGTCAATGCTGTTCAAATTTGCAACACTGTTGCCAGCAGGCTAGATACTGTTCGAGTTTGTCAACAACTGTTACAGTTTCCGAGCATTTGTTTACCGGCTTTACGAGAAAGCAGAGTACATGCTGCTCAAATTTGTGACACGGTTGTCTTATACTCATAACGTGTGCGTGCCTCAAGTTCGCCCAGCCTATCGCCACCAGTAGCTGCACGCTGCTCAAAATTTTGGAAACCGCGCAGACTCCCTGTTCCAAAAAAGATAACTACACGCTGGACAAATTTGAAATATGACCGCTACGGTCATGCATATTCGAGCCTCTTCCCATATAGTAGCCGAATGATGCACACGCTTTATCTAGGTATATATATATATATATATATTTTTTGGTCTTCACGTACCGGGGTTTATTTTTAATTATGTGCTACCCTTGCGATACCTTATGTGTCTCACAACGTACCGGACTACGCGACCCTCTCGAACTGTGCCGGCATGCTGCTCGTTTTTGTCTCCCATACGTAAAACGACAGACTGCCCACCTTTTGTCTAGGATACCGCCCGATATTTTATGCGTGATACCAAATAGTGCCGGCATGCTGCAATTTTTGTTTCCCTGGCCTCCGCCTTCCTTTCGGTACTCTTACATATTGTACCAAAGCGTCCGCCCTTGCACTGCCCACGCCCGTTGTTCGTCACGTCGTATTACCGTACTTAAGAATCGTGGCATTTTAGGTGGAGTACTGCCCGATTCAGTTCCATAGATATCATTTGAGTGACGCGGGCGCGACTTTCGTCTAAGGAGAGGCGCCTGACAACAAGTTAGACGTTCTCCGTACCACATACGAGTACCTCTCCGACGAGCACTAAATCGTGGCACACAACCCCCCCCCCACCCCTCCTACCGTACGTCATTGGTTTGTTGGTACATGTAGCCGCCCTACCGAGATCCAAGCCTGGACCTCCCCCCCCACCCCCCCGGCCCACCTAGAAGACTCCACAGAGTTTTCCAGACTCCAACCAACCTATCTCTACTCCAGTGCAAGCGTTATTTCCCACCCGACCCCGACACCATGGCCGAGAAATCCTCTTCCGATGCCAACATGGCCGCCGACATCCCGGAATCGCCCACTTCTCGCGCGGCAAGGTATGCCGCAAGGTCCTCCCGTGCGACGAGCGACCAAGCTCCTGACATTAATTCGCTGCTAAGCGAATTAGAGCTCGGTCGGGATACCCCCGGTCTGGGAGAGGGCACTCCCAGTGCTGGCCTCGGGCCCTCCATCAAACAGGAGGGGTCGTTGTCAGAATCAGCCAGCCCGGCTGTCGATCCGGGGCACCGCCAGGATCACCGCGCGGTCTTTCGTGACCGCCGTGCGGCCCTCCAAGCGCACCACGAGCAACTCGTTCTCCAACTGAAAGAGAGCGCCGACCTTCTACGCGAGCTACCCCCGTCCCCCACCCTTTCCACCAACCCCTTCTCCCCCACCTATGCTGCGACCACGACCACACCGGCCCATCCGCAGTCGTTCGCCCCACCCCCTGGACAGATCACGGCGCCTGTGACCACGCACACGCTAATTCAGGCGCCCGCTGTGACGTCTGGGACAACCACTTTCCAGATGCAACCGCCGGCCCAACCCTTGGCCCCCCATAACATTGCGCAACCGACGCTTTTACCATTTGAGCCCATTGACTGGGACTTTCTCAGCGTCACACTCAGCTGCATGCAGAGTACCCGCGGGACAGCAGTCTTTGATGTCTCCATGGCGGCCCACCGACTGTGGGGAATGTTCGCCCCCGATTCTGACCCGACAGTCGCCCTAGCCCTGGCCCGCGCCGCCACAGGGGGTGTATCCGCCGAGTTTATCGAGGCAGCAAACACCCTTCTTCTCGCCTTACGCCGTTTCCACGCCAACGCCGGCCGCGGACATGTGTGGACCCCCACCGAGCCCAACCCCAATAACGCCTCCGCACACTACCCCCCCCGCCCCACCACGGGCACGCCCACGACGACGACACCCTCCCGCCCCACTATGGGCACGCCGGCAACACCCCCCCACCCCGCCACGACCACGACCATGACCACGACAGCGGCAGCCACACCCACAGACGCCACCACGGAGCCTATGACGGAGGCGGAGCGTCGCTCCGTTAGGCGCCTCTATGCGGGGCTCGACATGCGCAAAATCACCCCGTTGATACGATTCCCAATTCCGGACAACGTTGACACCGCCATCTACCTGGGAATGTTCTTCGACAACCTCAGGCTGGTGATGGGAGAAATCCTCGTCGTCTGCGACGATTCGGAGAAGCAGTCGTTTGACACACCCCCGTGGGTAATGGGATGGGACGCACCCCTCCAAAAGTGCTTCCGCAAGGCCCTGTCGTCCCCGCAGGTCATTACGTCGCCTTTGCCCCGCCTCATCGACGATTTCTTCGTCCAGGTACGCCAGGAACTTGCCATTGACGACACCGGGCCGTCGGCGTACAAGAAGCTCCTACGCCTCCTGACGAATCACTTCGACGACGGTGACCTGGGGCGCGCGTTCGAGCAGCTGCACACCTTCGGCGTACCCACCGACACGGCGTTTTCTACGTACCTTCGGGCATTCAAGGAACGCGTCTCGACTGCGCAGGGTACGGAACGGGTGTTCAAACCAAGTGACGTCATGGTCATCGAGATCGTGCGAGGGGCCACGGACAGGCAATACCCGTCGCTGATGCCGACCTTATACCCCGGCCGCCTCATGACCGCCCCGCAGCCGTTCACCTCGGTTGCGGACATGTGGTCGGCATTCGAAGTGCTGGCGACCAACAAAACACCGGCGGTAAACGGCCAGCGATTCCACGCGACTTCCTCCGGAGGATACGTCACGTACTCCACCTCAACACCGGCCCCAACACGACAGCCGCACCAACGTGGCTCCGGCACGCACACACCGGGAACCGCCACCAACCCGCTGGTCATGAATGTGGTCGAAAGCGCCGACCCGTTCTGCTCGAACGACGCGGACTGGCCCCTCGGATGCTGGGAGGAAGTGTACATGGTCACGACGACCTTCAACAACCAAATTCCCCCACTCCTGACACCGCTCCTGACGAGCTCGGCCCGCGCCCAAGCCCTGCGCGCCCACGGTGGCCACTGCCTGAACTGCAATGGGACCGACCACTCCATGAAGACCTGCCCCCAGGACTTCCTCAACACGTCGGGCATCCTAAACCCAGCGCTTGGCCAGCTCAACGATGGTGGACAGGCGTACCGGCAATGGCAACGCCGGATGTGCTCCTACCGACGGGGGCAGTACGAACAGAACGTAGACCGAAACCAGAGCCGCCATGCCCACCACAACCGCAATGGCAACAACAACAACCGCAGCGGCAACTACAACAACCGCCCCAACGACCACTCCCGCCACCAGCGCGGCAACAACGGGCGCTCCAACAACGGGCGCCACAACAACGGCCGTTCCAACTACAACGGCACCCAGCAGTCGCCAGGGCAGCAGTTCCAACAACGGCGCATAGAGGCCTCCGCGACTGCCACGACACCATCCACAGCCATGACGGTGCACACTCCCGCGACCAACACTTCCACAGCCGCCGCCCCCGCGAACATGCGGATCGGCAACAACCCTTCGGCAAACCCCAACCAACGGCAGCCTGGCACCTTCCGCACCAATTGACAGGCCGGTGGTGGAGCACCAGCCGCATCTCCACCAACAGCACGTACTGCGAGCACCGGAGGCTCAACAGACGCTCGGATAAATCACGTCGACCCCGCCTCCACGCCCCCTGCCCCCCAACCCCCTCCCCCCAACCCAGCCCCATCCGCAATCACTTGCTCAGGCACTGATCCTCCTGCTCAAGCGATCGCCTTGAGGTGTGGGCGGAAGGAGGCCAAGACGTCGAGCCCAACCGGGACGCTCCACTCGACGTCTTCCAGCGATGAGCAACGCTTCTTGCCAACCATCGCCGAGGTTTCAGACATTGCTACTCTGGAGAACCCCTCGACGACAACGGCTACGAGCGGTTCCAGTTCATGCCGCGAAACTCCCGTTTCGCCTACAGGGCCATCGCACCACCCGCGCTCGTCCCAGGACGCGCGCCATACCAGTAACAGCGTGGGATACGCAAACGACGAGTTCCCAACCGCTGCCGTGTTAACAACACAGCTGCCCCTGAGCTCGAGGGACAGTCCCGTCACGATAACGGAAGACTTGCGATCACCGTCGACCAGGAAATGCCCTGAGCCCCCTGCCCCGTCATCCCCGCTGGCAGAGCGCTTTGCGAGGACACGGGCCACAGGATCGGCATCTCCTAGCAAGTATCCTGCCCTTCAGGCGTCTGAAGACAGGACCCTTCAGGGCACCCTCGCGCCGCGTACGCGCCCCCGCGAGGACCCTCCCGGTACTTCGGCTTTGCCGAACAAACCCCCCGCGAAGTCGAGGACCCCAGTCAGCTCCGTCCGCCCGGACCTGACCTCGCCCCCGACAACGCCACACCGCGACACCACCAACAATCGCCACCCCCCCACACACGACACCGCGGAGCCCCGCGAAAATTTCACCTTCTTCTGGGACTCCTCTTCCGTCTTCTCGCAGTGGTACCCGTGCGACATCAAAGATGAGGGCTTCACGTACAACTGCGCCGAGCAAATGATGATGGCGAAAAAGGCTGCGCTCTTCGGGGACACCGCAACCGAGCTCCGCATCCGAGCAACCCCTGACCCCGCCGAACAAAAAGCACTTGGGCGAACCGTATCTGGCTTCGACCAGGCGGTTTGGGAGAAACATCGCACCCTCATCGTCCTCCGGACCAACATCAACAAGTTCGTCCAACACCCGAACCTAGGACGAGCCCTAGCGGCAACGGGGCAAACGCGCCTTGCTGAGGCCAGCCCACACGACCGCATCTGGGGCATTGGCTACAGGTTCGACCATCCACTCGCCTGCGTCCCGATGCGTTGGCGTGGACGCAACATGCTTGGCCGGATACTGACGGAAGTCCGCCGTGTTCTTCACGGGAATAAGCCCGAACCTTGGGTACTGACGGAAGTCCGCCGCGCCCTGGGCGGAACTTTGCCCGACAGTTTCTCCGCCTTTGCCCCCACACCCAACCCGACCGACCCGACCACCCGTGTCGCCCCTACCGACGACGGCATTCACGAGACAAGCGACCCCCCGAACACGGCCCCCCCACCACGTTCCTCGCTTGGCCTTCTCCCACCCTCCACCCCCGACTCCTTCAGCCAGACCTATTCCTCACCGGTTTCCGCCATCCGCATCGCAGCTCCACCATTCCGAGCTGACTCCCAGCGGACGATACCGGAGCATGGACCGTGTCTCACCGGAGGCGTGCTGACAGTGGACGACGCATCGTTCACGACGAAGGTCCAGGCGCACAGTGGGCCCCACGCCACAAAACGCTGCACCCTCGTCGCTCTGCTCGACACGGGCTCGCCCCAGTCGTTCATCACCACTACCGC
The DNA here is from genome assembly GCA_036873965.1 of Neoagarum fimbriatum. NCBI lineage: Eukaryota > Phaeophyceae > Laminariales > Agaraceae > Neoagarum > Neoagarum fimbriatum. The sequence continues at coordinate 5,576 of JAYJMC010033602.1, read as the reverse complement.
GGTGGAACAACTGAAGGCATCCCGCTCTGCGTCTGTCGAGTGCATACGGCGCGCACCCCCCCGTTCTTGGGGCGGTTTCGGTACTTCGGCCCCTCTAACCACCTCCGATTCCATCCGTTTAAGCATCCGATTTCTGCACTCGGACTCCAACACCACAACCCCTACGGCCGCCCTTGCAGTGTGGGCCTGCATAGTTCCTGCAGGAACCATGCAGCACTCCATCCTCTTGGGGCGAGACAGCTGGATGCGCTTCGAGCGACGCTCGTATACCACGCTTCCCCGCCAACCCTCGCTCCACCACCACACCCCCCAGCCGACCCGAGGCGAACTCTCCCTCCAGCACCACGACCCTGGTGGAACCTCCGCCTTCATTCCCGACGACCGTTACACCGACGACGTCTACCTCCTCCGATTTGCCGGCCCCAAAGCTGTCTCGCTTTCTTCCTCACCAACACTCGTCAGGGTCAACCTGGTGCGCCAATCCGGCGCTCCAGCGTTTACCGGGAATTACATGGTCAACATGCTTCCACGCGAGGACTCCCTCTCCGACACGGCAATCTTCGTCTCCGACGGGTACCAGACCGTCCCACTATCAGGCTCCACCGACCTCGAGCCGGGCGACCTCCTTGGAACCTCCTCTGCTCCGCTGGTACAGGTGCCCCTGGCCACCCTGGAGCACCCTTCCCTGGACCCCCTTTCGCCCCCCCCCATCCCGGGCGTGCACGCCCTCCACGACAACATTCCTGTAGCCGACGAGCCCCCCGGGTCAGCCGACCCCCCTCCCCCACCACAATCCCCGAGCCCACAACTCCTGGAACGCCTCGACACCGACCAACGAAAAAGCTTCCTCCGCCTCTGGGACCGTCTGCCGTTGCACCTACGCGACGCCATGTTCGACCTCCACGGTTCCGGATGGTCGCCGTCGGTGATCGACGACCTGGGCAACGTCCTCTGTGAATTCCAGGACGTTTTCTCCAAATCCAAGACCGATTTCGGCTCGTGTTCCTTGATCCCGTTCAAGATCACCATACCCCCGGACAGCGCCCCGGTCACCAGCCGCCCATACCGGACGAACCCAGTCCTCTCCAAAAAGGCAGACGTCGTCCTCGACCAGTACATGGCCGCCGGCCTGATCCAGCACTCGACCTCACCCTATTCCAGCCCCATGGTCGCCATCCCCAAGAAAGACGGAGGCGTTCGGATAACCATCAACTATAAGAAGCTGAACGCCATCAGCTCCGTCGGACAGCTTCCCATCCCCCGCGTCGACGAGGTCCTCGAATCCTTGGGGAAAGGCCGAATCTTCTCCATCTTCGACCTTACCTCCTCGTTCCACCAAATCACCATAGACGAGGACACCATCCCCCTGACGGCGTTCTGCACCTCCAACCGGCTATTCGAGTGGCTTGTCATGCCGCAAGGCAGCAGCGCCTCCCCCGGCTGGTTCGTTAAGGTTATTAACGAGGTCATCAAAGGCCTGGAACGCGTCGCCGCATACCTGGACGACATCATCGTCTTCGACCCCGACCCCACCGCCCACGTAGCCAACATGAAAGCCCTTTTCGGACGCCTCCGAAAACACAACCTAAAACTTTCCCCCGCCAAGGCCAAAATTGGCGCCACCACCGCCGATTTCCTGGGACACACCATCACCGCTGGCGGCTTCAGCCCAAACGCCGACAAGGTCGCCGCCCTGGCCAAGATGCCAATGCCCGAAAACAAGAAGCAAGTGCGTTCACTATCAGGAGGCATCAACTACTACGGCAAGTTCATCCCCAACCTCTCCAAGCGCCTTCGCCCCATGAACGCTCTACTAAAGCAGGGCGTCGCCTTCAACTTCACCCCCGCCATGACAGCCACCGTCCGTGACATCCTCCACGACCTCTCCAAACCGCCGATCCTGGTCTACCCCGACTGGGACGCCGTCGCCGACGAATCCCGCCCCTTCCGCCTATACTGCGACGCCAGCCTCGACGGCTTCGGCGCCACCCTGGAACAAGAACAACCTGACGGCTCCATCCGACCCATCCTCTACGTCAGCCGCGCCACCCTAGACTCCGAACGCTCCTGGACTCCCCTCGACCTCGAGGCCGGAAGCATCGTCTGGGCGATCAAACGGCTCCGCGGCCATCTGTGGTCGACCAAGTTCCGGATCTACTCGGACCACAAGGCGCTCGAGAGCATCGCCAAAGTCGGCGAGCACAACGCTCGCGTACGGCGCTGGCTCGAGTTCCTTTCGGCATACACTTACACGCTGGAATACCGCAAGGGCACGGCCAACGGCAACGCCGACTTCCTCTCCCGCCTTCCCCTCCCAGCCACCGAAGCCGACCGTACCGGACGCAACCGCCTTACCGGCCCCGATACCGTCGGCATCTACCTCATCCGTCCCTGCGGCTTCACGCCGTGCGAGCCTCCCACACCGGGTATCGGCTTGGGTGGGCTCGTGTCCCCTCCTTTCCGTCCCATCCAACCCGTCCAGCCCCTCCCCTTCACCGTCGATGACTTCGGCGACTTCCGCCTACTGGGATCATGCATCGACCACCCCGACCCTTCCCCCGCCCCCAACATCTTCGTCGGGCCCATTTCGGCCCCCGACCCTAACGCCGAGCCGCTCGCCAGCCCCGAGAAAGCCGCCGTGGACACCGGCGCTCCTCCTGGCTCGGCTTTCAGGCCGCCCGTCGTCTCCCCGCCATCCACCATTGGCGCCACGGTCCCAGCTCCTTCGGACCTGATCTCTTCTCGGACCCGCCATCGCGCAGCCGCCGCCGCGGGAACCCCCCGAGCCACAGCCGACTATGGTTTCGGCCGTACACCTGCCCGCCGCGCACCCGCGCTTTCAGCGAGGGCCCAGCCGAGGCTTCTCAAACCGACCACGCCTCCAGCTGCAGCCCCCCCTCAACCCGCGCAACCTGCGCCTCCAGCCTCAACACACCAAAGTGCAACCACCTCAACGGCGCCTTCTCCACCGACCACATCGACACCGACACCCCCCCTCCCAGAGCCCGTTGTCGAGCCCGACGACGACCCCCACCTCCTTGCCTGTGTCGAGCGCTACACCTACAAAGACTGGGCACGCGAGCAACGAACCGAGCCCCTGTGCTCCGCCACCATCCGCTTCCTGTCGCTGGACTCCCCTTCTCCCGCGCCGACAGACCTTCTGGATTTCATCCCCTCAGTTCGGCGCCCGGAGCTTTCCGACGTCCTCGCGCTTGCCACCAAAAGCAAACTCCACCGCACCGACGACGACACCACCCTCCTGGTCCAACGACCACCCAACCACCCGCCCAGGAACAACCCACCACCCCCCGCACCCCCTTCTCCAAGCGTCTACGTTCCAATGCTGATGCGACCCTGGGTTCTGCACACCTGCCACGCCACCACCTCCTTACACCTGGGGGTTACACGTACGGTTCGCATGCTGGCACGATTTTTCTGGTGGGTTGGCATGGACGCTTCCACCCGCTGGTGGATCCGCCGCTGCCTTACATGCCAGGCACGCAAGACTTCCCGGCACACCGTCCGTTGGCCCACCCTCTCCCTCCCTTTGCCCAACGGCCCCGGCATCACCGTCAGCGTCGACTACTTCGGCCCCCTACCCCTCACACCCCGCGGCAACGTCCACATCCTGCTCTTCACCGACCGTTTCAGCCGCCGCGCCGACATGTTCCCCGTCTCGGCAGCGCAGTTCACGGCCGCTGGCACCGCCGACATCTTCATCAACAACTACATCACCCTCTGGGGGTGCCCGGTAACACTCCTCTCCGACAACGGCCAGCAGTTCACCTCCAAACTCGCCCGCATCGTCTACGACCGCCTTGGCGTCAACAAGGTCAACACCAGCTCCTACCACCCCTGCACCAACGGCGGCGTCGAGCGGGTCAACCATGTGTTGGCCCAAATGCTCTCGATGATCGGCAACGAACAGCAGACCGACTGGGACGTCCTGCTGCCACACGTCTCGTCGGCCTACAACAACTCTGTGAACGCCGCCACAGGGCTTGCGCCCAACGAGGTCCACATGGGCCGCCTTCCACGCCTTCCGCTCTCCATCTTCGAACCTGACAACATCGGCGGCCACCAGAGTTTGGACCGCGACCACCTAGCCTACATCAACCTCGCCACCGACCGACAACAACGCGCCTACTTCCTCGTCCGCGAGCTCTACAGGATCACCACCTCGCGTCTCCAACGCCGGAACGCGCCCATCATGGCCGCCCTCCTAGCCTCCCCTCCTTTCACCGTCGGGGGCTGGGCCTGGGTCTACAACTCCGCCTCCACCATCCGCCAAGGCGTCCGGAAGGATACCGACGCAACCGTCCTCAAGACCAAGCTCTCGCTGAACTGGAACGGGCCCTTCAAGATCCTCGCCGTTGGCCCGGCACCCGCCTCCGACACCCCCGACAACCGCCCCCTGCACGACAAGCTCCTGTTCCTCGACCTTCCTTCGGACCTTCCCGGACGGGACTCCAAACCCCGCGTCTCCGTCCAACGATGCAAGCCTTGCCGGAACCCCGACGACACCACTGACATCCCTACATACCTACCAGCAGACCTCACCACCTACGTACTTACCGCCTCTGCCGCCAAGTCCCCGCCCTACCACGTGACCCTCGACGACGTCTCACCACCACCGGAGCGCCTCGAGGTCGAGCAGATCACCGGCCACCAGCTCGTCCGCGGCCGCGGCGGAGTTGTCGCCGTCCTGTACGAGACCCACTGGGTGGGCCTCCTGAGCCCCTCCTGGGAACGCGAGCTCGACCTCCAACACTCCCGGCGCCACATCCTGCTATACTGGTCCGGACCATCTACCCAACACAGACAAACCAACCGCCTCTACAGGCAAATGCGCATCGGCGCCGCACACCGGGAACTTGCCCGATCGCAAGGCCAATTTTTCCTCGCTCCCGGCTACACCTTGGTCTCCCGTGACCTCTGGCTTCGCAACTTCAGCACCACCATCCTCCCCTCCGGGGCACACATCTGGTACAAGGCGCGCGACGGCCTCTGGTGGCTGGGCAAGATCGCCCACCGCGCGCCCCCGGACGCCTCTTCTGGACCCCCCGCGGACCCTTCCCCGGACAGCTCCTACATCATCCGGTTCCTCGACGACCCCGGCCCAATCAAGATCAACCTACAGCCTACCCGTTACACCACCGACCGGAACGCCATCTACGGATCGTGGTGTCTGCAACGCCATGGGACTGGGAGCCTAGCCCGTGGGGTACTGCGGAACTCTGATGTGTCCCGCGGAGCCCCCATCGCTTCGCCCCCTGGGTAGCCTTGTTTAGTTTCGGATATGTGTTTCATGGTTAGCCTTCAACAGTTATCAGTAGTCAGTTCTTCGGGTCTACATTAGCTTAGAATAAGTCTTCATGGTTAGGAATAGCTCTTCATGGTTAGGCTTCACGATTGCCAGTAGCCAGTTCTTTGGATTTGATTTTACTTCACGGTAGTCCCCACGCTAACCCCGTTTTCAACTGGGTTTTGGCGTGTATGGACGTTGGTCCCCTTCTCCCTATCATCCCCGGTTCCGCTTGCCTCCTTTCGTTCAGGCTGCCGAATCGCGATGATAT
>JAYJMC010011527.1:0-12863 GCA_036873965.1 Neoagarum fimbriatum | reverse complement strand
GGAAGGGGTGCGAGAGCGAGGGAAGGGTGGGAAGGCGGAGTTCGGGGAGCGGATGGGGGAGGGGGCGTAGAGGGGGACGATATATACGCGCTACGGCCGCGAGTACAAACCGAAACGGGGGTTTTCTTCCACGAGCCACACAAAAGGGGGTGTCGTTGCAATTCGTAGGCCGGAATACGGTTTAAACACCCCCAAAGGCGCGTTCCTTCTCCAAGCGGCGGGCGAGTCGCGTAAGAGCAAGGGGGACGGAGTGGACGACGAGTCGGGGAAGCGGAAGCGGAAAAAAAGGGGGGGAGAGGGCAGAAGCAGGCCGGCTATGAAATGAAGGCACGGGGCTCCGAGGCGCAGGGCAGCAAACGACGCGAGAGACCTACAGCAGTACCGAGGCAACCACGACGAAGGCCATGGCTGGGAGTCGGGTTCTGGTGGGGGTCGGGTTGGACGCTGGGCCACGAAGGGGAACCGACTCCCGGGTCGATGTTTACCCAGAACATGGCGCTTTATCCTGCTTCTTTAGCGTAGAGGAACAAGTGGGCGTCGGTGGGTAACACAGGGATGGGTGGTGCGTGGGGTAGCGGGGGCGTAGGCAGGTTTAATTGTCCGATGGCTAGGCGAGTCGTTGGCAGCAAACACCCCATGACCCAGGCTGCGTTAGGGGGGGTAGCCCAATTTTCATTGGGCCACTCGACACTCGCACGAATGCCACCAAAAGCACGTAATATCATATGTTTGTTTGGCTCAGCGTACCAAAAATACCATGTGCTATCCATCGTGAAACTGCGAAGCATAATAGTCTTAACTGGTGGGAGCGGCTCTGAGCTTCCGAAAAAACAAGAGCTTAATAGTAACAAATAGTGCCTCCCTACCGTGGCCTTGGTCCCATACTTCGTATGTGCTTCGGAGTCGAGCACAGGTGTCAAGGAGAATGTTTTCAAAGCACATAGCGCGCAACAGGACCGGGCGGCCGGGTGGAACCTCGCGAAGGAGCTCGGAACAAAAAACACGCTCGAGCGTGGAGATTTTAAACGAAGAAGTGCGAGAAAGGCGGCTCCAGCCGTGGCATGTGGCAGAGCGACCGTTTTCCTCATCTAGCGAGTGGGTCAAGTACTAGGGCTACGGGGCTCCAAACTAGTGGCAGTAGAACAGCGAGAAGCTACAACCAAAAATCCGACGCCATTTATGCCATAACGTCCGAGGACACGGAGGGGGTCAGTGAATGTAACGACTGGTTGGGATGGTATTCAAGCATGGTATTCAAGCACGTCACCGGACTGGTGTGATGCAGGAGTTTGTTCTTCTGAGAGTTATATTAATACGGTTAACCGCTTTAAAATAGCACCTGACACCTTTTCGGGAACACACCATTTGGAATTAGAATTTACCAGGTATTCATTTTTGTTGTACAGCAATATGTACGAGCTGGTTCGAGCTGGAAGCCTGAATTTCTCTCCGCCACGAATGCCGCTTGCAATATCAACTCGAATATTGCATATGTGTTATCATACTCACCCCCTTTAACAGTGGAAGACCGTGGCATGGTATTTTGGTATTGTTAAGGACCTAGTCCTGGCGCTAGCGGCGGAAATGTAATCCCGTCTAACCACAGGCCTTCAAGCAGGTCAAGAATAGTAAGGCGTTTCCGTAGGAAGATATATATTTTTTCTTTGTTTTGCTGATCGGACCGGTTCCAGGTACTGCAAGGCATGTCTGTAAACATTTTCTCGCAAATATTTGAAGACCTGACCTGCTTATGTTCAATATCAAGTAGCAGAACATAATGCCAAAAGTCGATCCGTCACGAAAACCAGGTAAATACAAAGGAACGACGTAAAATACAAATATTTCCGTGCGAAGCCCAAATAAATGACCACGCCGTTCTCACCAAGATAGGCCCTGATTTTTTGCACACGTGTTCTATAAGTCATTCCACAGCGTGACCTTCGGCATTTTTTACATTTTGTGTCGCCGAAAATGTTCGGTCCAAGGACGTCCAAATTTTACAACAAATGTAAAATAACGAAAATCAGGCGAAAACAGAAACCTAACCAGGGCGGGTCTTCGTTAGGGCTCATAGAAGACGTGTGCAACATTTCACGGACTGACTCGAAAAACGGCGTGGACTTTGGCCGGGGAATAATGTTCCGTCGTTTAACTTGAGCCAGCCCGCGTGTGAGTGGTGCAAGGGTTTAGATATAACCTCGGGGATAGAGCCACGATAATCAATGGCTTAGTGGCTGGCGGGACGGCAGGCGACAGCGGTGCCGTCCGTCGGCTTTGACAGTTATTTAATCTGCATCGTAATGGGGCGGGGCGAGTCACGGGTTGGGCGGCGTGATGCAGGTGCAGGGAACAGGAATCAGACGGAAACGAGTCGAGTTTTGCAGTAGTTGCACGAAATATTGGCAGACGTTGGGTGGTGGACATGGTTTCTTAGAGAGACGGGTAACGTGGTAACGGGGGGATAGGATAGACTTGCCGTCTTTCACTTGGCCGGGTAGAACGTAGTTTTAGGATGAATTCCATATCAAGCTTCAGCGATCGAGGGGGGTTGTGCACCGAGATAGGGGTGCCGTGGATATTCGTATTGCCGGAAGAGGTGCATAAATGACAGGTTTGGTCTCACACGCAGTAACGACCCCGCAAACGGAGCAAAGAAACAAAACTTTGTTTATGGTACGTACGAATTCGTATATAGAATTGGCATTCTGCGTAGGGGATCGGGGTCAGCGTATATAAAAATTGGAAATTAGGACCCCGCAGAACCAGTCATCTCGGGGAATTCCTGGCGTGTAGGCCAGCAAAAACCACGCCGGACGCGAGCGAGTCAGAGGTCTTGATGGCGTGAGCAGATGTCAGGTAGTCGATATTTTCGTCAACCAAGCCTGACGTTTGAGCCTTTTATACCAGAACGCGGGCGTTTGCACTACACGCCCTACCTACTACGTACCTGGCGTGACGACGCTGGTCTGGAGAGGAACGCTATACCCGTGACCGGTTGCCGACAGGACCGGCTGGCGGGATCTACCGTTATTAAGAAGCGGTGCGTGTGATTTACTGGAGGTTGCCTGCCTAGATCGCTGAAGCGGACAGAACCTGTGTCCCCACCTGTATTGTTACGTGAGGTTGCTGGCTAGAGATTACTCAAGCTTACAGAACGTTGTTTGTCCCAAACAAAAATCGTGAGTACACGTCCAAATATCTGATAGACGGACAACATCCCATCTTTGTGGCCCAATAGAAACAACACGGGAACATTACGCTTTGTGGCCCTACTGTTGAGAGTACATTACGAACTGGTATCTAGGCAATACGGCTGTAAACAAATACAAGGTAGGCAACAACAATCAACAATAAACGGAGGATTAGAGGGGGTCAGGCCGGGGGTGATTATGTTTCCATTAAAATTCTGGAGGGTTAGGATTAGGGTTAGGGTTAGAGATTTTTAGATCATCGCTGGCTATGGTTACGACGACGGTGTTCGTGATGGTAGACATGAGCGGTACGTGGACGTGAGAGCTACGTAGACGCGAGAGGTAGACATGAGAGGTAGACGTGAGCAGAGAGAGAACGGGTAGGAAGGGGAAGGTGGCTCGGATGAGAGCGCACAAGCAAGGCGACCGTAGCCTGGACAGCGACGTGCCGCAGGGGGGGGACAGGTGCGCGACTAAAACCCAGGAAAATCAGGAAACTTTGGACAAAACGTTCTTCGATAACAACGGTCCTTATAATCAAGGGGGGATTGTATTTCCACGTAAGCCACGTGTGGGAGGTCGACCGCAGGCTTGCAGATGGACTGACGAGATGGAGCGAAGAACAGGTAAAAAGAGAAAAGTAATGCAGAATGTTCTAGAATCGTGTTGGCAGGTGCACGAAGTGGGGGGGGCGGGAGCGGCACATAAATGTGCTCGGAGATGTTAAGCGAGGGTACGCGTTTGGAATTGATGCAACTTTGACTCGAACGACTTACGGGGTGAAGTGGAGGATGTGTGTGGGTTGGATGTGTTCAACCCGAAGGGGTGTCGCTAGCAGAACTTGACGGGGGAAATTAAGCTGGTGGAGTGCAGTTGGCCAGAGTTAGGGGATACGGCCGCTACGCAGGAAAATACAACGACGGGACGACTATTGCGGGCAAGTTGATGGCGATTGTTAAGATTTAACACGAAGAGTTTAGGCGTCTGTCAGTACCATGAACTAGCCTTTTCATCAGATCGGCGAACCAAGGCATAACGAGGGCGGGTAGACAGCAGAGAGGGAGGGGAAGTTGATGTCAAAGTGGTTAAAAGGGATCCGGATATTATAGCGTCCGTTGATGGAGGGTGGGGGTGCAAGGTGGTGTGGATACGCTTCACATTGCAATATTTTCTGATGTTGCGTGCATAGTTGAGGCTTGCGGAGGCTGTGTGTGGCGTGTTTTAGAATTGACGAACAATTGGGGGAAGGCACGATGCAGGAGGAAGACAAGGCCGATGTGAAGCTGAAAGGGTTCAAGGGATACCAACTGATACCGAGGAAGGAAGGAGACCATTCTGCCGAGGAAACTAAATATCTGGTACCACCGTGTAGGGGTTTGGAGTGACAGAGGAAGGGGGTGCAGTGGATCTGCTGGTGGAGCTGTGTGGCATGTAAACTTATCAGCGGTGAGCTAACGAGGGAATCCTCCCTTATGGTGTATGTATCTGATGGCGTATCGGGGGCCGGAAGGATGGGGGGTATCGTCCAGAGGTCCATTGGATAGGCATCCCAGTGCTTGAGGAGTGGCGTCGTCGCAACCTAGCGTAGTGGAAACAACGTGGAGGGACGAGGGGAGAGGACCAGGACAATAACACTAATAGTTACGGAAGAATTCGAGTTGCGTTCTGGGACAAAAGAGGGGCCAACATGATTGCCAGCGAAGCGACTAACTGGAGGTAGCCATGAAGAAAGGAGAAAAGTGGTTACGACAAACATGGAATATACTGTATGGGTATCAGAGGTGGTAGGGGATACGGCAGGGGAATAGGGTTAGGCAGTTAGCACAAGAGACCAAATGGGGCTGAAAAAACAAATGATGTACAAAATTTGTAAAACATATATCGCGGCCTCGTGAGGGGAGGCGTTGTATCCCCCGCGAAGAGTGACATGTAGGGAAGAAGACATCGGCTTGGTTTTCCGTTGAGTGGAGGAATAAGCACGCTCCGAAAAACGGGGTTGCGCAGGCCCCACCCCCCCTACTGTTTGCTCTTCAAAGGTTAGTGTAGGGGATGTGTATGCACGCCCGGAGTAGGGAATAGAGCAACCCCCCCGCCCAGCTAGTCCATGAAATTCAAACATGTTTCGCGGAAAGAGACAACTGAAGAGGAAGGTGTCTTAGAGGCAACCTTAAGTCATGTGCTTGCGGGGTAACGGGTAGGAATACAGGCCAGGTGAAGAATGGAACGATCGCCCGGTCCGGGTTTTAACGTTTAACAGGCCTTATGGGGTGTTCATGGAGTAATAAGATACAGAGCTATAAATATGTGGCTTTCTGGAGAAACATAAGAAACAGAGAGAAAGGAAAAACCGCACTCACTCGAATTATGCGAGAAAGCAGTCGTCAACCAATCAATGTGCCTCACGGCCAGGGGAAGGGCATCTAACGCCTACTGTAATTCACCTCAATGACACCGAGGTGTGAGCTGTCGGAGACAGCGGGTTCAAACTTCAGTGCGCCTGATTTGTTGCATGTCCCGTTATCCGTGAACTAAGTGGCCAGGACCAGCGTATTACCTCCTGCAGGAGCGACATTAGGCAAATATTTTAGAAAATATAAAACGTCAGGTGTTTGATCGAGGATTTCGTCGAAATTGATGTTTGCAAGCTAAGAATATAGGACACTTCGATCGCGTGTACTATTAATACGGGTTATGTGTGACTTCATGAACGATACATGTACTCAGTGTTTATAGCGTTATACGCAGATCCTGAAGTACTACTATTGAGACCATGGGGGTTACATTTGATGGATAGCTGAAGTTAGACCCCTGAACACCTCTAGAATGTTCCTTACCTCCAGCCGACGGATTCAGGATTAATCAGAAATGGGAGTCCCCAGAACCCATTGGCCGTCTCCCTATTGCCCTAACTCCCTTGTCGGTCAATGGTATCATAGCAAGTGTTGTGGTACTACCATCGCTGGACTGCAGCATAAGCGGGTAAATTCATGGCAACCAAATTATGCACCTGTTGGACGACGTTGCAACAGGTTCGGGTTAGGACAGGAGGAACCCTGTTGTTGTGCAAGACAGCCCGACTGCCACCGGCGGTCATGTAGATCTCCAAATTACATGTATCACGGTTTTCCCTTCAAACTTGTCTTGGTCTAGTTAATATCGTCTCACAAATCGTCAGCTATGCGTTCGACCAAGTTATTGCTCAACACATCAAACGTGCGTGTCACATCATATTTAATGCCTATATTCCCATTTGTTCCACCACAACAGCAGTGTACAACATGTAACAGTAGAGACTCTACGTGTGTACACCTGCTCCGAATCACTGATCACGGCGGACTGGATTGCAAGAACTGGCAATTGCCCAACTGTTCCCAGCACTGAAGGGAAACGTACCTAGCGTCATGACTCTGCAATTCCATCGCAAAACACTGCCCGCCAAAACAATACCCCCGTGGCTGTTTGGTAATGCAAGCTCCATCTAAAATAGTACACAGTGCGACAACACGACAACCCCACTGCTGTCCCGCACCACCAAGAACTATTATCCAACTTGACTCTGTAGGCACCCACACCTCCTTTCGTGCATCCCCAGACCCATTTCGGTTCCACTGTACCGCGCCACTGCCAAGCGTGGTGTGGCCAAAAGCATGTGTGTCCTGCTGTTCTACCCTATAAAGCCCCCGAAATGTATCCCGTTAACCCCACTTAACCCTCAGCTCCGCCTCAAGTGTTTAGAGGGAACCACAAGAATGGTTGTCCTTAGCCTTCTTGCCAGCAAGCTCCATTGACTCCAAGCCAAGTCGAGACTGCAATGTTGCATACCTCTATATCTCAGATAACTACTGTGTTGCCGTGTATCATAATACATTGTAGTGTATACGTGGTTGTACAGGCCTTATTCCTTGGCAAAATCATAGCACTCGACGATACGTGGTTCTACCATCATACCTCATTCCTAAGAAAACTCACAACAAAAACACTTGATGCTCCGAATCCCACGTCGGGACTGGACTTTCACCCGCAAGCATACTTTCACATACAGCACGTAGTGGTCCCTCTATAGTGCCGGTATGTGCCAGCCGGAAATACCGGCACTATAACGGCAACCGACACTGCTCCGCATATAGCCACTCCTCGTTGTTCTTGTCTGCCATCTGTGCCAAGCGATTTCGCAAGCCACCCGTGCTACGATAGAGGTAGCACTTTTTGGCGAAAACATTTCTGACTGGCGGGGTTCTTCAACAGAAGAACTGCCCAACATAGTTCGAATATCAAGAATGTTATTCGTTCTAGACCTAGGCCATGGGATTATGCATCGAGCTAAACGATTATTTATCTCACGTGAGGAGCCCCCGGCAAAAACTATCCTGCACCCCTACCGGGGCATGCGTCGGCGGGCAACCGGCACTGGACAACTATCGTACTTTAACAGCATATATATCATGTCGAGAGTCAAACTTAAATACTGTGGGCAGCAATCACTACCGCCTGTTATACACCCTTACCCCGACCATGCAATGAACACGCCATGATCGGAAACAATCGCGAGTATGGGACGCTCAACGCCGTAACCACCGAAAGCAACTGTTTTCTTTTAATCACTACACCTGGCCAGGTATAACAATTTCTTGGAAACCAACATGTTATACAGCGGTCCGACGCTTTATACCAACCCGTCAAATCCACAATAAAAGGGTGCGACCGTCTTACAATCCTGTGTTGATTTGGTTGCTTGTATATCCCGTTGTTTTCTTTTAGTTTGTTTTTTGCCTGACAACCCCAACCCCATCCTCCTTTCAAGTGCCTTTGAACTGCCGACCAATGCGGACACGAAAAGGGCAGCAAGCTTAGACGTTGACCGAGTCCATGATAACCTCAGTTGTTGATGATGATGATGACGACGATGTTTCTGTAAATAAACGTCGGGCCGAGATCAACACATGGCGGGAGAGGTACTCGATGAGAGGTCGCGGTCAAAAGTCAAAATAGGCACTTTCCATTGATATCGACCTAAAGTCTAAATATGGTATGATACTTTCCACTGTTAGCAATCAATAAATATGTGTTCCAGTTATGTTGCAATGATGAGTTTCGACGTAATCGTCGATCTCACAGCTGACGTGTATTCTTTTGTTGTTCTGAAACAATATGACACAGCTTTGTCAATGATATTCTTGACGAAACAAATCGTCCGTCAGGTATCGACTGCCCCTTTGCTCGATGTATCAATGTATTCTGCCCGATCGTGAGTAGAACCATTGTGCGCCAAAGCCACAACGGGCTCCGATGACGAAACACACGGGCCCAGTTCTGCTGATCACCGTACATGACGGTGAGAGTTGATGGGCCGCGCTAAAGTAGGGGTAGCCTTACTACTAGCCGCAGTTCGAAGTATTACTTTTGAGCCCAAACAGATATCACTGACGAGGTTCCCCAAGTGAAAAATACTACAAACACTACGCAATATATACTAGGGTAGGGCCAACCTTATTGCTAGCCTTGATACTTTTGAGCGTAAACAATTTTCACTGACTGGGTTCCCCAAGCAACAAACTACACATTGTATACAACATATGTATTTGGATCCGGTTTACAAATAACGATATTATCCGTTAGATATATCAAAATTAGTGGGAAGCCTCGGGAATAAAGCTAGGAGTTACCTCTATCCCATGTCGCAGCAATCCAATTCACATTTGCCACCTAACTTCCCCCAAAACGAAACTTTCAGCAACGAACCCAAGTTGACGACGGTTACAAATATCATGCTGCGCGAATTCGTAGCGACAGCAAACCGTCTTTACGTCTTGCATTTATTTCTTTCTTTACAACTTTCTTATTTTGTTCTTGTTACCTTGGGGTTCGGTGGGTTCGGGTTCGGAGAAATCTCCTGTGAGTTCGAATTCGGAGCACTGCCAGAAAACGTTGCCGTATTTGCCGGGCTTTCGGCACTGGCCACTGCTGACGGCGATCCGGTCTTCCTGGTTAGGCGCGCACTTGCTTCCCCAGTCGCCAGGGTTGAGCTCGTCGTATCCCGGGCTTTTGCAGCCACGACCAGAGTCCATAATAAAAGCAAACGCCGGGTGGTGCAAGGGGTAGGAAGAGAATGACCAACATCAAACACAAGTATGTGCTAAAAAGGATTTAGGTGTTGACGAGAACAGGCGGAGGAGCCGCAATCCTTACCTGCGCCAAGCGTGTTGAGGGCTTGCTGTGCTGACTGAGCAGCTCACTGGTTTATCCTATACCAGGTATAAATGAACATGCTGCGCTAAACGTATTGAGAGCTTAAAAGTATAACTTCCGGAAAAACCACGGGAATAGCTTGTGTGGGTCGCGGTAGCGACGGTGGTAATTTGTCAGGTTTGCTTCAACGGACAGAGTCGAACAGTGTGGAACAGCAGGCGCGCTAATTTTGTTCATTATTTTACCACAAGGGTTTCGCATTCCTTCCACAACTTGCGTTGCGGCCCCGAGATATATTTTGCACTTGTTACCCAGGATACACACAGAGGATGGTATAGGGTAGAACATAAGACACGTAAGAGGATGGTAAAGGATGTTAAGACACGACGCAACAGAGGCGGCAAGACACAGAATACGGCAGTCGTGGCAATGATGTTAGCGGTTTCAGTCAGGGCGACACTCACGGTAGCGCATCTGAAGAACGGCGTGGTCGCAGGTGATCTCGGGGAGCGTGTACCTCATGTGCATCACAACGCCGTCGTCCAAGACACCCCCTCCCAGGTATGGCCGGGTCTGGTCCGTCTCATCCATCCTGTGGTCATGCCAAAGTAAACGCGAAAGGTGATAGGGCGATTACAAGGCGGACTCAGAAAATTGAAAGCTTAGCCTCGAGGATTATTGATATTACGTAGTACATATCTGCTATAATAGTGGCTCGAGCCTAAACCGGTTGTAGCGTATTCAAACACGGACACTGAGATCTATACGAAGTATGTATCTACTGTACGTAGTAAATATCCATGACAAGTGTTCTTGAGAGTTCACTCAGTAGCAACTCTGCATCTCTTACCACAGAGACAGAGCTTCGACTCTAATCAAAACTTGCCTCGTGGATTGAATTTCATGTATACTATCTGTTTGGGGTGGCTCGAGCCTCATGGATTAGTGCGAGTAGTGACTTGATCTGTTTGGGATGACTCGAGCCCCACCCGATAACGGCCAATATAGGCATCACGTTGGCTTATGGTTACTACTGGAAATAGTATCCAACACAAATACCAAGTAGTTTGTGCCCAAAACGCCCGGCAAGGGCGGGAGTTCAATTTCTGAGAGCTTATGATATTCCGCCAGAATATCGTTCCGCATGATATCTGTTAAATACTACCTGGTATATACAAGGTTAATAAAGAAAGAAAAGTAAAACGGATTCCGTGTATTGCGTGTTAGGGACCCTGGCAGATATTTTTTAATATTCAATTTTGGTCAAGGGCTGGGGGGGGGGGGGCAAATGAATTGTTAATGTCTTGAGTTAGTGTGAAACGATCAATTGTGTCTTTTTAGGAGATGATACGTACCTGCAGTGCGGGTCGATCATGTATCTCCCAGGGTAAGACGTGTAGACCGGGCTGTTGAAGGAGTCGTCCTCCGCCCGGTTAAGGGAGTGCCTGTTGAAGCAGGCTTGCGTCACCACCCCCTCAGGGTCGTCCATATCGGCGCTGCAGCACACGAAGAATTCCAGGTGTCCCTGCAACACCACGTCAACATGGCGATAAGCATGATCATCTCAAGGCCACGTGTGATAATATAGTACGATGAGTAAGTCTTAAGCACTCGAAGCATTGCTCTGAGGTCTGGCGCTATAGGTTTCTGGAGCAATACGAAAAGACCACGTAGTACGATGCGCTAGTCTTGAAGCACTTGATGCATTGCCATGAAGACTGATGCTGTATGTTTATGGAGCGGCGCTATTGTACTGATGTTATAGCTCCTGTTGGCACTAATCAGTCTAGAAAAACAAGGCTCAAAACTGGTGCGTGTAGCAGCGGCGGTAGGAGTATTTTGCACGCGCTTAATACAATTAATTGACTTAAGGTTACTTAGGGTTAGTGCGCCTTTGCCTGATGGGCCGAAACGCTCCTTTTAGTGTTAATACTGAAAACATTAGCCAACTCTAATCCCAAGTAGTGTGTTCGAAACGTGGCTGGAGTTATAGATCTCAAGGTATTAACCCTCTTACTGCTCCAAAACGGTAGTTTTGTCCGTAGACGAAGTAACGGCCTCCGCAAACGAAGTAACGGACAAAGCAGGGTTTATTGGTAGAGAAAAAGAGGCTTGTCTGTATCGGGAACTGGGATAGAGCGAGTTTGGTATTGGGATGAAGGGTCCCGCACGCAGTCCTTCGAGAAATTAATCGCGTGTAGGTCAGCATCCACACGTTGGGCACAAGCAAGAACGAGGTCCTGTGACGAGCACCGGCAGACGTGAGGTAGCCGCTGGTTTGGGCATCTAAGCCAGCAATTTCTGCCTTCTTTTCTGCCTCCTCTTTCTGTTCCGGCCCGGGACAACGAGCTCAACGTGGGTGGCGAGCTGACGCGACCTCGGTGAACAGCAGTGGAGACCCGCTGCAGGGACTGGAACAAGCGAGCCCCAGAAACAACACGGTATGTGTGTATGGATAGGGGTGCCGACTGACGATAAGGTGCTATCTAACGATAGGCGAAGAGACGCGGAGTGGGAGCGGCGCTCCCAGTAACGGGAGGCGGGCCGTTTATGAGAAAAAAAGGGGAGAAAAACGTGTCGGGGCGGGTGCATGCACGCACACGTACGCACGAGAGCACGAGTATGGTCGCAGCAGTACCGACGAGAGGCAGAGAGACGCAGGCATACTCGTACGAATGTCACACACATACACGACGAGAAACACGTCATGATACATTCTGAAGGTAGCTGGAAGGGCCAGCTGTGGAGACAACTGGTTCTACGGTAGTGTACGATGGAATATATATATATATATATATATATATATATATATATATATATATTATGCACATGCCACGAGTACATCCAATACCACCCAGCCGATCCTGGGGAGGCCCCAGGCGGCTGTGAGCAAATGGGGGGGTGGCGCGGCAGAAAAGAAGGCACAAATTCCTGGCTTGGATGCCCAAACAAGCGGCTACCTCGCGTCTGCCCGTGCTCGTCACAGGACCTCGTGCTTGCTCGTGCCCAACGTGTGGATGCTGACCAACACGCGATGCCTTTCTCGAAGGACTGCGTGCGGGGCCCTTCATCCCAAAACCAAACTCGCTCTATCCCAGTTCCCGATACAGACAAGCCTCATTCTCTCTACCAATAAACCCTGCTTTGTCCGTTACTTCGTTTGCGGAGGCCGTTACTTCGTCTACGGACAAAACTTCCATTTATTGTATATCGTTCGAATTGCATTATCATTATTGTTTCCTGAGTCGTGGGAGAGAGAGGTTCCTCCCCTCGGCCAGATACCTGTATCGCAGCTGCCTGCGATACCCTGAGTATCTCGACCACTCTATTTTACTGTTTCTCTCCCTACTATGATACCGGCCGGGTTGCTATCTAGTACGGCCTACAGTTGTCTCGGATGACCAAGCCTCCGAATGGTACGGTACCATTCGACTCCTCCAACACCGAGGTGATGTGAGACTACTGTTTGCCGTACTCTTAGTTATT
>JAYJMC010000484.1:0-12871 GCA_036873965.1 Neoagarum fimbriatum | reverse complement strand
GTACTGCTGTGCTGCTTGTAGCAGTCGTAGTCTACAAGCAGTCTTTCCACGGGTATCCAATACCTGGTACTTTTTACGCCGTACCAGTACGCTTGCAAAACACTGGTATGCACACATCGGACAGATCAGATCCCCAATCATGTTCTGTGTCGTTCAGGGCAGACAGATCCCAGGTCTGTATGATGTGCATGGCCTAGATCATGTTGCCGAGCGTGTAGCCGTATGATCTGCATGATCTAGCACATGTTTCCTGCATGGGATGTGTATTGCACAGATCCTACACAACATATCACAACGAGAGATGTAGAATCTAGATGATCTAGATCGCGATCTGTCCGATGTGCGAAAATAAGCACGACCCTGGGCGGAAATGTAAGGACCGTCAGGGTATTCATATTATATTTATACGGTACTTACATTTTCGGCCAGTGGTGTATACGTACCAGGTACCAGGCATAGTATCATACCTGGTACGTTAGTACTTCTGTACTCAACTCTGCTGTAGATATCACACCGTGCTGCTGTATACAAGATGTCGTGTACAACTTCAACAACACCAGCAGTGACAACAACACCGCTGAAGCTTCCGTGCTGCAAGCAGAAAGTATATACATATATGGTGTCCATGCCATAACCTACTTTGCCCGTATGAGACGTCGGTCGCTTCTTTGACTACGCTTCCAAAAGTAGAATTGCTCCAGATTCGGCGTGTTTTTACAGTAGTATAACATGAACAATATGATCTGACAGCAGTACATACCTATCCTGATATACCTGGTACGAGTAGAACTAAGTAAGAGTCTACGGAAATACCGCAGCATTGAAAGACCCGCTCGCTGAATGCGTCGGTTTACCAGCCAGTCAGGCTCTCTACGAGGACATGACAACCTGACAGCTGACACTGCTCTTGTACCCCTCTCGGCGGTGCTCCGCGCTCAGGCCTGCTTCGACGCATCGCGGGAACTAAACGCTTTTGGCGCCGGAGTGCAAATCGAGCGGAAGGATTGCTTCACGCATGCCTGCCGCGCGCTTTTTCCGGGAGATGGATTGGTGGAGGAATGGGCAGAGATTGCCTTCAGCTCGTAATTGTGTAGCGGACTTGTAGCAGGGGGCATCCGATACCGAGTGGAGGCTGTATAATGCGTATTTGCATATGTAGTCGCTTGCCGTACGTGCAGGTAATTGTGCAAGGAGTTTGACTGACAAGTACGGTGGGCCCACCAAGGCTTTGTGTGTTGCGATGGGTCGAGGCTGCTGGCATACTCTTCGCCAGCAAGTTTTGGGCGGCATGTTGAAGTTTTTTTTAATAGATGCTCGTTGGAATGTCTCCACTGTGTGCCCCACGAGTGTTCGGATCTGCACCGCTCCATGGAGGGCGCTGAATACGACGATGAGCAACTTGTACCACGAAGGGGGCAGCGTTCTTGTCGTGCAACCTACAATTGGAACTCGACGCATCTTGAGTTGTAGTTGACCGGTTCTGCGGAATGCGGGGTTTTTTACCTGGTAAGGTTTTTCCCCAATTAGCGACGATGCTACATGTTAGTTTGTCGAGATAGTAGTGTGATGATGGGCGCGGGGAGGGGACGGGGGGCAGTGGGTTGCCCCTACAAGAACATTCGTATCAAGCAATTTGAGCATCCTGTGTACGCTATGCATTTGTTCGCGTTTTGGCCATGTATTGGACGTGCTTTTTGCGAAAATAACACGAATTTTTAATCACACGCGCGCACTATGTTTCCCCTCGTGCCTTCACACGTCGGCTGCTTTGGCCGTGGTCGGCCATCTGTTACTTGTATTGTCCGATGACGCCGTTTTGTCCGATGACGGCTGAGTGAAGGTCGTCCATCACCGCCATGACCTGACGTCTCTTCGCGACATGATAGTTTGCCCGTCATGTCATCGCGTGCCATACCCCTTACAAATTGCATTCGCGACGCCTGCATGGAAACCCCATGGATGTATACGTAGTAGAGTCCATTTCTCGAAGCGCTAGAACGTCAGTTGTCAATGCATATACGAAGTGTGTATATATTGTATACCAACATACTGTACCAGGTATATTTTTAATGCTGGACATGCCTCGTATTCCTGAAATATGGGACATTTATTCGTGTTTGCGTCCCGGTATTTTGTTAAGTCACATGGTCTACCCATTACCAGGTCGCGGGTAGTCACGACTCCACCCGCCAGGAGTTTGACAAATTTGCAAAAGGTCCCTTATTTCTACTCGCCCCTACTCCTGCTGTACTAACGAAACAAGCGCTTGACAGTCACCCCTCCAAGGTGCATTATTACGGAGATGAATGGAAATCACCTGGAAAAATAACGGCATGGACGGTGCGGGTGTCGGTGGTGCACGATGCGCGCATCACCATATCATGAAGAGGGCCGCGTGTTTGTTGAATCGAATTGTTACTGCCGGCCCGAAACCCTCCCACGCGAATACGCACCCTGTATGATGGAACAACACCTTTACATGGTTTTGCGTTGCTCGACAGACTTTTAGAGCAAAGACTGTCAGCTAGGGCAATAGAAACTATGTGACATGCAACAGGAAAAAAAAAAAAATCTCCGTGTATCGATTCCACGCCTGCCAGTCCCTCCCCCCCCCCCCATAGGCGTCGGCAATATTGAACACACAACCGCGAACTAACTGCTCACACCACAACCCGAACACAGCAGTCCATCAGAACACCCAACAAAAGCGCCCTCCCCCCCAGCCTCACCCTCGTCGACATAACCACCAATCAAGAAACAGCCGCTGCCGTTCTTTTGCATCACCCACGTTTCTTGATACTTCGGCAGACAAAAGCTAAAAGGGGGGTTAGGCCTTACGGAACTTCAACGTAGGCCGGTCCCTCGGCGTACCGTCTAGCAGAGGTGACATGGCGTGCTGCAACGCCGAAAGGTGCTTCTTCTCGTCGCCTCTGCACTCTTTGCACATGACTACGCCGCCGATCTTGAAGCAGGGTTTGCAGAGGCAAGCGGTGTTAACCTTCTTTCCGCGGGGGCGCGATTTCGAGCCCGGCCCTTTGCTTTTGCGGGAGGCGCAATCCCTAGACTCGCAACAGAACCGATTGTTAAGCGTTGCAAAATTACCAGTGTGCAAGAGCCCCTTGGTGCTGGAAAGCTTAGGGGTTGTGGGGATTGACCGGCTCCGCCTACCCCCCCTCGCCGAGCGGCCCTTGCTACACCGGGACATTAGCTCTATGCTCAGGGCTCTAAGCCACTGGTCCCTCCTCTGCTTGGCAAGTGTTTGTAACTCCGAAAGTTCTTCTTTCAAAGCGGCAACTAAGTCCTTGCATTCGGAGGCGTCGATCTCTCCTTCAATTTGTCTCTCGCTACACCCATCGATGGCCTTCTCAACAGTACGTATCATCTCATCGAGCCACCACTTGTACAACAACCAAGCGTTCGTGCACGACTGCATGAGCTTCTGTTCAAACACACGCCGCCAAAAATAGTTTTTGGCCTTGTGCAGGGTTTGGTAACAGCCATTCAGCTGGTCAGCGATGTCTACCCCCCCCATAAACTTGTTGTAATAGTACCGACACCATGGCTGGAACCCGGTCTCCTTCGTCTCACTCCCTGCCGCGTGTTTGCTGCAAATAAGCACGCGTGGACACGTAAACGAAACAAAACAAACAATAACTATGTCAACATACGGGGTATGACATGCATACATCCTAGCAGCCTCCTGCCGATTCTCGCACCGGATCGGCGTACATCTTTTGAAGCGCATTTCTTGGTTTAAAGTTTAGATTTTTAACCGAACAAAACAACCTCGCAAATTCACGAAATGGGCAGTGTTGAATACTTGCCCAACAACCAAGCTTCTGGAAGATATTGGTTTATGTCGCGAAACACGAACCCAACCCCCTTCCCGATAGCTCCTTACACACAAACCGTCCCACTAATTCGAACCCCCTTACAACACCACGTACCTGTATGCCCTGGGGTGAAAGTCCCGCGGCCTGATGTGGATGGTGGACAGGAACCGGACCAGCTTGGAGTCCTGCCACTGCACGAACGTTAAAAATCCGAACCTCGCGAAAGCCATCTCTCCTTTCTTCTTGACGAACTGCTGCGTGATGGTCCAGTACCTGATAGCTTCTCTTGATCCGCGGTGATTCTCTCTTAGCGTGCCGACGGCGTAGACACCGTGCCACAACAGACACATGAAGAGGATGGGCGAGGTGAAGTAGTTGTCACAGGCCATGTAAACGCCAGACCGCTTCAAATACTCCCCGAGGATCGGAGATGCCGAGAAAAGTACGAACAGCACCATCCTGCATGTCCGTCCCAGAACGCACCCAGCCCACTGACGAAGGCGGGGGTCCCCAACGAAACCGCCGTCAGTGTAAGAGCAAAAACAGAACCCGCTCAAGGACGCCACGGCCCATATTTTGATCCCTGAGAAGCGGGACGACAATACGACCAACACCGGGACATGGATCGGTTAGAGGGGTATTGTTCGCCCCAAAAAAATGTGATGATATTGGGCTTGTTACCTGAGGATGCAGCCTGTACCTACGTGCCGAAATGCCACCGACGTATTTTTGTACGTTCTTCGTTACAAGCCTACCTGGTATTAATAGTCAGTGGATTTGTTTTCGAGTCAGGGGTGTACTTTTTACTTCAGTGATTTTCTTATTGAGGCGTAGAGCTCCTCATGTCAACAGCCTTTTTAACAAATGTGTTTCATCTTGCACGGAGGAATAACTACCACCCACACATTATATCGCGCTTGGAAGGGGTGTAAGCAGACACGACCTTGTCATCACCATCGATGATTGGGTGACAACAACCCTACCTGACAACATCCAAACTCGCACTACAGATGAAGCCCATGGTGTTGAACTGGTTTCCGATTTAGAGTGCAACAGTTGTCGATCGTTCTGCACTCACAACCCAGAAGGCGCACTATTTTTCAGCGCGCCGTCGTTCCGCAGTAGGAGTCTTGCAAGCCCCTCACCGTTTTTGATGGGCTTTGCGGGCATGTGTTTCTGCATGAACTTCGACGCCCGGCCACGACACAGAACCATCTGCTCGTCGAACGCAATCCAACAACCCGGCAAACACGATGAACTCCATGCCGTGTTCAAGAGTGTCTCGAACGCTCTGAAATGCGACAAAGGCAACGCACGACAAGAGGCGGGGGAAGCGTGGGGATGGGTTGGAACGTCGATACGTATATCAATCCAATCGCGTCATTCCACAAGACATTTAAACTACCAATCCCAATTGACGGTATGGTACCCAGCCGGGTATTCCTCGTTTTGGGCGGGAAACGGGTACTCGCGGCAATTTTTCCCGGGAACCGGCCACCAGTCGAACATCCGACAATACGTGCACGACATCATAACACGTTGTATGGCCCATGAGGTTGCGCAAAGCAGAGGGTTCGCAACTCGACGGAGACACGATTTCAAAGGTCATTCACCGTCAAGATTTCCATTTTCCATGAAAAGGCTACGCGGTATACTACGGTGTCCTACCTGTTACGTGTGTAAGCACGAGCGACGACAAATAAAAACGTTAGAGCGCCAAATCAACGCGCGCGGAGCGGGGCCATGCCCGCTCATCATGTAGCAGCGAGAGCCAAACGGGCCTCCTGATCGTGGACACTTTCTCGTACGACAAAGACATGTGGATTTCATATACCAGGTGTATCTTTAAAATACGAACTGGCTGTGGAACCACACAGCAGACAAGCCTGTGGAAAGAACCAGAAAGGCAAGACAAAACAATGTGGCACCTATGAATTCTTCTCAGTGACTACGGTAACACCACGAACAGGTCACGAAGGGGGCCAGATATTGCCATACGCCTGGTGGAATTTTGGAGCTTGTACCATAATCAAAAACAAGCTACCCGAGAAAGACAAACGGGGTGGACATTCCTGCCTAGGAAATCTCTCCGAAAACGAACAAACTCAGACATATACACCAGGTAAGGATCAAACATCTAAAACAACACAGGAGGAAACCAGTGAGAAAACATACACAAACAAGGTGTGGTGTGCGACATAAGAGATCGATAGTAGCATTTCGAAACGGGTTTCCCGTAAAACGTCTGCGAAAAGCTGCGCACAGGACGTGATTTACTGGGTGGTAAGTTTCAGCCCCCAGGTTTCCAGAGTTACACACCGGGTGCGCGGGTGTACCCCGCCAGTGCCCAAGACATACTCAGCACTGTACCCTAGTACGGGGGAACATAGTAATCAGGACCTGCGACATTCACAAAAGCCTACGAGGCACTGGTATATATTACCCTATTTTTACGAAGCCTATTTGGTCCTCATTACTATGTTCCACCGTAATAGGCGCACCAGAACCTACACGTGCAATAAAGTCTATGCTGAATTGCTCACCGAATGTGATGCAGGGGGTCCCAGCCTGCCTCATAGCCTCCTTCCTGCAATCTCTTCGGAGCGCCGGCGCTTGCCATGTGGAAAAAGCGGCAGTAGATCAGGCCGAACATGTCGCGCGTCATACAGTCTCGGAGAAGCGGGAAGTTGTAGTAGGGTTGTACGTCCCAGTGGTACGCCATCTGCGGCAGTTTGACGAGGCCAAATGTGAGGACGATGCCGATGACGCCCATCATCATGTTTGTTGTAATACCGTGCTTCGGCCACCTCGCATGGCCAAGGTAGGTTTTCTTGTCCGTGTGCCTTTTCGTCCGGTTGGCGGGGTTGATGTCGTCCCTCGTGCAAAATCCGCAGTACTCATTTGTCTGTAGCAACGTTGGGTCATGTTGGGAAGTGATCGAAGTTAACAGTCGTCCAACATGTCGCTTGTAATGGCGAAAATGAAAGGATATCATCAAACATACATTGCGCTACGGGAACGTAAACACACAATTGCCTGTTGGCGTCTATATTTCCCGTCGCTGGTCAAACCTCAGTCACCCAATCAGAGGTTCAACCCCTCGACATCTTTTTGGTTCGCCACGAATAAACCAACTGATCCATGCCCCACGACTGCTGGACCTGCTGCTTCCTTCTACGCGTACAGTAAAGTCCTGCTTGGGTCGGAGCTATAAGCCACTTAATCGGCCCAGGTATTCGAGCACAACGCTAACGGGGAACACAGGTTGCATTCATTTACTTACCTTGGTGACCAGCAAATCGATGACCGCCAGGGGGAACATGATCAGGAAGAACTCGAACGCCCACTTGCCCGACTCGTCCACCCCAAACCTCCCCAGAGCCTTCTCGTCGAATTTTGGAAGAATTTTGAGTGTCGCGTCCGAAGGCCGAAACCCGGCCGGGTAGTCCTCCCCCTCCCTTTTCCGGTGGCATTCGTCGTACTCGAAGCCGGTGCCCTTGTACTCGGAACTGCCGCCTCCACTCTCCTCATCACCGTCGCCCTCACCCTGGTACCCTGCGCCCCAATCCACCCCCAACTTCATGCCCGAATTGAACCAGCGGCACTGATCAGTGGCCGGTGGGGGCATCATGCCTGCTGGCCCCTCCTCGTCTCCCTCCCCATCTCTCTCCGCAGCCGCCTCCTCAGCCTCTTCCCTTGCCGCGGCCTTTGTCTGTGGTAGGCAATGCGACGCGTTTGGGCACAGGAGATCCGTATTCGTTATGTGGGTGGAAACAGGGACACACGGCGTCGCCAATATGACGCTTGTTATTGTGTTGTAGACATGAACGTATCAACGTATCGACTGTAGGCAACCTCGGCATTTCATTCGGAGACGAACGCTCTCAGCTGAATCATGGTCAAGGCTTTGTGCACCTCTGTACGAGATATATTGGCATCCGGTGCATGCGGCCAACGAGGGAGAGGATACTCGTGATTGTTGAAGTATACCAGTGCGAGTCGTACTGGTATACTCGTATATCTGTCGCTAGGAACTCGCGCAGCAGGATATTTGTAACTGTCGCCAAGTTGTGTGCGTTGATCGATGGTGGACGGTACAGGTAGTTGTTGGTGTTATCACGTCGACAGCACGTATGATACCTATGTCACAATCCTTACAAATCCAAATTGACTGAAAATAGACAATCAGCAATCGAAGGTACACCTGGAAGCACGTCTACTTTTTTCTGCGAGAACGACCAGTACTCGGAGTTTGGGTCAAGGACGACAACGCTTCGTCGTACATACTGTGACCACCACCACGACGACAACCATCACGGCCACCTCCCCATCCGTACATACAGCGGTGGTGGTGGTGGTGGTGATTGCGGTGTTGTTGTTGTGGTTGTTCGTGTACACATTTTTTTAAAACACGACAGCTGTGAGTTCGACCAGTTGAATGGTTGGTACTCATTTTGCTATGTGTGATGTTGCTGTAGCCCCTATTAATACGTAAGAGAGTAAAAAATACCAGGTAGGTACCAAAACCTACCCACAACCACCACTTCGTATACCGTTGCCACGACCACCACGACCACCACCAACGTACTCGTACATACCGTGGTGGTGGTTGTGATGGTGGTGCTGGTGGCTGTTGTTGGTGCGTGATCAGTTCGTCTCAAGCGGACCGCAGAGAGTTTGGTCAGGATCTACTTTTGTTTTCGAAAGGGCGGTCGGACAGGTGGATAACTACAGATTTTGTACGGGGGACCATAAAATAATCATAACCCACGTCAGGCACTAAAACCGATATATTACCATATGTGTACTACTGTAGCCGTCTCAGGCTCTGATTGTGTTACCCCGTAAGATAGTACAAATGTACTTCGTTCGACTGAATGATGCAAGCATAAGTGGACTTTCACATCATTCGAGTGTAAAGGTTATGTATTTAGACTACATCAACACGCCTACGCGTTCGAAAACACATGCACTGTAGCGGTACAAGCGAGTTTCGTGCTTACACCACCTCACCCACACCTGCTACAACAGCAGTAATGCAACCAGATAAAAGAGGCTCCGTGTCTACATCACCTATCATAGGTATACCTACAACCCCTGCAATGAAACAGCAGTACGAGCAGGCTTCGTTCTGTACACCACCTAGCCTACTCGTATGCCTTGAATGACAGCAGCAATGAAGTTCAAGTACATTCCACCACACCTACGTATACCTGTAACCCAAGTAAAACTACAGCAGTACGAGTACGTTCCGTGATTCCATATCCACACCTATGCCCACAACCACAACAGTACTACAGCAGTCAATAGTACATTCGGCTGGACTTCGCGCGTCTCCTAGAATCGCCATGCGCATAAATGCTTACAAACGCAGCAGTAGTACTCGTACATACCTGGTACACCAGTACGAGGGTGTCCTACGTTGTTGAAATCACGACACACACACCTCTACAACGACTACACCAGCAGTACCGTTCAAAATACGCGCCACACTATTGATATGAGCCGAAGAAAAAGCGTTGTTACTGCAGGCCAGAACGTACGAGTACGAGGTCAAAATGTACTCACCAGCCGGTCCTTGGACAGTTTGCCTGTTGCGTTCACCAGTTTCCATATGAACCTCAAGCTGCTCTTCCCCCAAGATTCCTCCACCTTCCCGACCATTTTCCTCTGCTCAGCTAAAACAGCTTCAGCCACCTCGTACAACGGGTCCTCGCACTCGTAATCTGCTCCATCCCCGGGAAGTTCAGCCTCGCTCCCTCCATCACTCAGCGACTCGTCCCCTTCAGGGTTGATCACGTATTGTGCAGCCTCCTCTTCCCCATCCCCATTCCCACTGCGTTTCTTTTTCCGTTGTCTCTGCTTCGGTGGCACGTTCCTCCCCTTGTGTAGACCACAGTACGCGCCACAGCCAGCTTTCACGGGCCGGTCGCACGGCTCTCCCTTTTTCTTCCCGCTTGCATATGTTGCAACGCACCCCTCCTCAACGGTCCCACCGTTGGGCGGCTTCTGCTCCGAGGGCCTCGCGGTAGGAAGTGTACCATCGACGTTGCCATCGTCGGATTGAGGTGACCGCCCACTGTCGGTTGCCGCCGTTTCGCCCCCGCGATCGCCCGTAAAAGCAGCAGGCCTAGTTGTTGGCAGCGGAACCTCCTCTGTAGTACCAGGCGTACCAGTATTCCCGCCGTTCGTGGCGAAGCCGGAGGTGGGCGGCAACACGTCGTTCATCGAAGGAGGCGTGGGCAGAAATTGCACGAACTTCGGAGGTATCTGAATGTTGTCAAAGTGGGTGAGTTTAGACGGGGCACCGTTTGCACCAAGCGAGTCGCGCACCGGGTACGTACCACTCGCTAGGGCCTGTAAGGAACAGCCGCCGTCGCTATACAGCAAGTGCACGAACACGTCAGAAGTCGATTTTGCGATGAACAAACCCAACACGCTTCCGTTCTCGCACAGCTGGATCCCGCCTCCCTCCTTGGCTTCCCAAATGGCAAGATTGACACCCGCGCCGTCGGCAACCAACGCCAGGTGACTGACAGCAACCCATCCCTTCGTTTGATCGGGAATTGCCACCAGCAGCTCCTGGTTAGTTATCCGCCGTCGTATCATTCGGCCGCATCCATCTCTGACCCTCTGGTGTAGTCCACCCAGATAACCGAGATTTCTCAGCCTTCCCTCGGTCTCCGTTGACACCTCTTCGTCCTCATTCCACGAAAACCCAAGCACCTCGTCTATCATTGGATCGGTGATATCAAGACGATAGGTCAGCAATGCCCTGTTGTCTGCTTGCTGATTGAATTCGGCCCAGGGACACCGAATGTAATGCGCAGGATCCGTCCATCAGAGCTCCTTTGATCTCAAAGCCCATTGTCAACAATGCGGCCCCATCGATCTGCGCCCAGCCGCATCCATTCTCAAGCGGCAGACCCCTGCCCTGTATCGCGGCCGCGTGTTCCCAGCCACAGATGCTAGTGGTGGTGGTCCCTAGGACCTCGACGTCATCTATCATGTTTTCCTCGAGCCGCGTTGGCGCCTGGAGCTTGCAGACTCGACCTGTGTCTTCCGCCTCCACCGATAGCCTGCGGAGCAATAACAGCTCCCCCCAAGATGGCCTCAGGTGGGCACGCGCCCGTGGCCGATTGTCATTGGCCAATGCACTCGAGACTGTCAGTATTGCTAGCCGAAGAGCGATAATTTCCTTCTATTTCCTCCTATAATCGCACTCGAATTAGAGCCGTTTTATCCTCCCTCACAAACTCCAAGTCGTTTTGGAATTTTGGGGACAAAAAGTGTCCCCAAAAGACGGTCTACTAGTTGTAGTGGGGCACACAGTGGAGACATTCCAACGAGCATCTATTAAAAAAAACTTCAACATGCCGCCCAAAAAACTTGCTGGCGAAGAGTACGCCAGCAGCTCGACCCATCACACCACACAAAGCCTTGGTGGGCCCACCGTACTAGTCAAACTCCTTGCACAACTACCTGCACGTACGGCAAGCGACTATGTATGCAAATACGCATTATACAGCCTCCACTCGGTATCGGATGCCCCCTGCTACAAGTCAGCTACACAATTACGAGCTGAAGGCAATCTCTGCCCATTCCTCCACCAATCCATCTCCCGGAAAAAGCGCGCGGCAGGCATGCGTGAAGCAATCCTTCCGCTCGATTTGCACTCCGGCGCCAAAAGCGTTTAGTTCCCGCGATGCGTCGAAGCAGGCCTGAGCGCGGAGCACCGACGAGAGGGGTACAAGAGCAGTGTCAGCTGTCAGCTTGTCATGTCCTCGTAGAGAGCCTGACTGGCTGGTAAACCGATGCATTCAGCGAGCGGGTCTTTCAATGCTGCGGTATTTCCGTAGAATCCTACTTAGTTCTACGCGTACCAGGTATGTCAGGATAGGTATGTACTGCTGTCAGATCATACATATTTTTTCATGTTATACTACTGTAAAAACACGCCGAATCTGGAGAAATTCTACTTTTGGAAACGTAGTCAAAGTAGCGACCGACGTCTCATACGGGCAGAGTAGGTTATGGCGTGGACACCATATATATTATGTATACCTCCTGCTTGCAGCACAGAAGCTTCAGTGGTGTTGTTGTCACTGCTGGTATTGTTGAAGTTGTACACGACATCACGACATCTTGTATACCATCTTGTATACCTGGTACAGCAACACCGTATGATATCTACAGCAGAGTTGAGTACAGCAGTACTCATGTACCAGGTATGATATTATGCCTGGTACCTGGTCCGTATACACCACTGGCCGACAATGTAAGGACCGTATAAATATCATATGAATACCTAACGGTCCTTACATTTCCGCCCAGGGTCGTGCATATTTTCACACATCGCACAGATCACGATCTAGATCTAGATTCTACATCTCTCGTTGTGGTATGTTGTGTAGGATCTGTGCAATACACATCCAACGCAGGAAACATGTGCTAGATAATGCAGATCATACGGCTACACGCTCGGCAACATGATCTAGGCCATGCACAACATACAGACCTGGGATCTGTCGACACAGATCATGATTGGGGATCTGATGTCCGATGTGAGCATACCAGTGTTTTGCAAGCGTACTGGTACGGCGTAAAAAGTAGTGGATACCCGTGGAAAGACTACTTGTAGACTACGACTGCTACAAGCAGCACAGCAGTACATACAGCAGGTACGAGAGCATGTCATCTTATACATGGTATCGCACGCAAACATACAGGACAGTCTTATCTGCTGTCCCCACTCTTCGACCTGCCCACCTTCTCACCAATCGACACTCGCACGAATACATACCATACTTGTACAAAGCTTTGACAACTGCTGCACCCTCGTTTTTGGGACATTTGTACTTGGAATTACTGAAGGATTCATTTTTTTGGGTTGTACTCGTAATAATACTGAACGATGCTGCCTGTGGTGGAGGGAGTGTTTTGCAAGCGTACTGGTGCGGTGTAAAAAGTACCAGGTATTGGATACCCGTGGAAAGACTGCTTGTAGACTACGACTGCTACAAGCAGCACAGCAGTAC
>JAYJMC010000483.1:503347-543333 GCA_036873965.1 Neoagarum fimbriatum | reverse complement strand
ATTTCATGCTCTTTGAAATCTAAAAAAGAACCTTTATTTAGATTTAAAAGTTCCGGCTGCTTTTTGGCCCAATAAAACATTTCTTTATCGAGTTCAATAACATCGATTTCTAATCCGTGGTATTTTTTCATTTCCCTTGCTGCCAATCCATCGCCACCGCCTAGCATGAGTGCTTTTTTAGGCACACCATCAAGCATTGCTATCGGTAAATGAATAAGCATTTCGTGGTATCTAACTTCATCTGTTGAGGAAAATTGAGTATTGTTGTTTATATACAACCTGATATCGTCATTTGTTTTACTATGTGTAATCGTGAGCTTTTGGTATTTTGTTTTTTTTATTTCAACAATGGGGTCTGGATACATTTTTTGCTCTACAAGCTCTGCCCAATCCACCGCATTAAAATACCCAAAGACAAGGAAGCAAGCTGCTGTCAAAATACCAAAAAGAACACCGAAACCTACCTTTATTGATTCAAGGTTTTTAAAATAAACATAAGTCATAACTGCAACAGCAAAATTTAACACAGCCAAAACAAAACCGATTTGCACTATATCCATATATGGCAATAGAAAATAAACCCAAAACAAGGCCCCAACAAAAGCTCCCACATAGTCTGCTAAAAAGACGAGGGATAAGTTGTCTTTTAACTCGGTGGTGTATTTTTCATTAGCCCTTGTTATTAGTGGTATTTCAAAACCGACAAGGAAACCTATAAGCATTGCAAAAAAATAGTAAACCAGCTGAAAATGCTCTGGCGTATAGCTAAATGCCGCATACACTGCTATTGGTGCAAATCCGGATGCAATTGCGAGGGTGATTTCTAAATATATAAATTTTTCAATTAACTTTTCACTTGAAACAAATCTCTGAGTAAATCCGCCTATCCCCATCATCCCAAGCATTATAGCTATAGTTAAAGAAAAGGACTCAATTTGAGTTCCGTTTAAATAAGATGAGACAGTCGATAAAACATACTCACCAACCATTCCGGCCGCACCAGTCATAAACATTGATGGAGTCATGAAGAAAAGGTGCTTATTTATCCCTGATTTCTTTATTATTTTATTTATTATTTTTTTCATATAAGTTTTAGCGTGAACCATTAATAAAGTATGGCCAGGCTTTTCCTTTTAGCTGTTAAGTTATTGAAATAAATTGTATTCGAAATTGTTTCATATGAATTTCTAATTGCTATCTCTGAGCATAAGCGGGTGGTTTTCTTCAGAATACTGCCAGCTATCTTTATTTCCATCACGAAGCGTTCTCATGCCTTTTTTTGCCAAGTAATCAGTCTGCGTGTTCTCGGGAGATTTTAGACCTCGATGCCCCTTGAGTACATGGAAAGAGACCTTTTCGAAGCAATTTTCAACAAGCTCACTTATTGACTTAAGTAGCTTTGCTTCATTGATTCTACAACTTTTAGGCAGGTTTTTTTTTGTTAGTAAGTTGTAGGCATGATCGCTATCTGTAGATACAGAAACTACGCTTTCAGATGACTCTTTTTGAGCTAGCTTTAAAGCTAAGTAAACAGCATAAAGTTCTGCATGATTACTATCATAAAGGCCAAATCCACTGGCGTAATAAGACCCCAGGTGATGCCCAAAAACACCAAAACCCGATGCGTCAGATTTTGCATCATAAGAACCATCACAATATACTTTCATAAGCAAACTTTAACTGTAATAAACAACAAAATAACATAGGTTAAATGTAACATAATAAAAGTTATGTGCAAAGTCATTTTTTCTTAATTAATTTGATATAATTGCTATTAATATTTAACTAATCAAGGCGAACTTTATGTTCATTCGACTCGCTCTTTATGCAATGTTCATTCTGTTTAGCGCCAATAGCAACGCAACTTTTGAAAACTTCTCTTATGACTACAAACATCAATATGGAAAAGATAAGCAATATTATTGGGGAAATGGAAACGGCTATGGCTATGGACACTGCAAAAACAAAGGTAATAATAAGCATAAGTGTCAAAACCCCACAGCTGTTGACCTTGGTGCCGCAAACGACTTCTTAATTGCCACTGGAGGGTATGGCAATATCTCTCTAGGGGCAGGCTCAAATATAAATGGGAACGTAAGTGCTGGATTTGTTCTTAACATAGGCGCAGGAACGACAATTGATGGCAATGCCTGTGCTGGTTATGCAATTATAGGTTCTGGAGTAAAAATAAATGAGCATGGTAACTGCCCTAATAGATGGTCTCTTTACAATGACATACAAAATGCAAGCAATGTTTTAGCATCATATTCCCCTTACCCGTTCATGGATATAACAAGCTCAAAGCGGCTCAAAAAGGGCGTTTATTCTGTTAACGATTTTACATTGGATAATGGGGACACATTGACCCTCGAAGGAGCCAAAGATGATGTTATTGTTATTAACGTTCTTGGCCTAGCAAAACTTGATCTCGGTTCTAAAATAATACTACAAGGCGGGCTAAAAGACAGCAATGTCTTCTTTAATTTCGTAGGCTCTTACGGCTATGACACTGTTCAAATTGCATCTGAAGAAACTTCAGGAACCTTTATTTCTGATTCAAGAAGATTCATAGTGTCAACTAACTCTACTGACAGTTCTAAATTTTACACCAACGGCGACATATTAGGTAATTTTCAAGGAGTAACACTGCCACCTGGTGATGGTAATACAATAATAGTACCATTCAAAGGCGGCTGTTTACTTTCTTTTCTTTTGCTCTTTTCTCTATTCGGAAGGAAAATCAGAGAACAAAAAATGCGACATCATGAATGTCGCATTTAAAATAAGTACTACAACTTAATAATTAATCGTCACAAGCTACAGGCTTCTCCGAGATAGCAGCCTTGCTAGTGTTTACATTTTGTATAGAACTACAAACCCCCGACTCACAGTAAGACATACCAAACTGCTTACCTTCAACATCAAGACCAAATACACTAGCGTTAGTGGTAGAGAAAACACCTTCCTCTGTTTGTGTTGATGTACTCCAAGAGCCATTGGCCGGTATAGAAACAAGCTTAAACGTTGTGTTTGCTTTTTCAATGCCGCCCATAAATGTTATTTTTTGCATTTCACACAAGCGACCGATTCCACCGAAGTTGTCGATGTACCATTGCTGCTCACATTTGTCCTTTCCAGATAATGCATAAGCGATTGTGTTTAATTCGTTGTTTTGAGCCAATTTCGCAATTTTAAATGTATTGTCTGCATTCAAGAGACCTGCACCACAAAATCCATCTGGGCATGAACTATCTAAAGTATGCTTTGTTGCTGCATATTTCATTGCAAATTTAAGAAGCTCGCTGTTAGCACCTGTTTCGTTCTTGATCACGGCCAACACCGCTGCTACAACAGGTGAAGAAAAAGAAGTACCTGAACTAGAGCAAGTCTTACCATCATTTAACTTACCACAGTAAACACCAACATCAATACCTACCGCCATGATGTCTACATCATTACCGTAATTAGAGAAATAAGCTAAACCACCTGTTGTATCTAGTGCTCCTACAGTTATTTTGTTTAAGCATGATGCGAGCACACTTTTGATTGTATCTCTACTATCGTTACCAGCAGCAGTGACAATTGTGAATCCTGCATCGAGCGCTCGATCAACAGCAGTTTGCAAATAAACAGGGCAACCTCGTTCGCCTTCTTTTGTTCCTGAATTTAAGATATCAAGGCTAATATTTACCACGCCTGGCTTACCGCTATACGGTGTCACATTGTCAAAGCTCTCACCCGCCAACCAATTTAAAGACGCCGCAACATCCGCGAAGTATCCAGAACCACAAGTTGACGCTCTTATCGCGTGAATTCGTGCGTTGTTTGTAATTCCCGTCAACCCAACATCATTATTCATTTTAGCAGCAACAGTGCCCGCTACAGACATGCCGTGAGACCCACATTTATCCAGCTCACGAACTAAAGCTGGCGGTTGGTAATTGTCACCTATTTCTTGAGGCTCACTATCAGGCATAAGTCTTACAGTTGAAAAATTACGACCCGTAAAGTAATCAACTTCATCACTTTCAAAAAACTCAGTATCTATTACAACGATATCAATTGGGTCTTTTTTATTGAAAATATTTTCAGTTCCCGCACTTTCCCACATGGCTTCGATATTAGAACCGACCGGAGAGTAAATTGTATCTTTCATGTAGTGAGCTTGTTCTGGAATATAAAGAGGGTCATTTACAACATTCGAACTTTCGCCCGAAAAATCTGACGCCATATCTTCTCCACGATAAATGTCGAATTTAATATCAGCTTCAACCAATCCAAATCGCCCATCTTCATTTAAGATATTAACGATTTCTTTTTGGCTATAACCATAAGAATTCAAGGTGATAGTTTCAAAGCGGGCTGTTTTCTTTGAGGCGCTATTCTTTGCTGCAAATTGCGCGTTTTGAATTTTGGCTTTAGAAACGCTAGGTAAGCACCAAGAGCCATTATTGTTCGGAGTAGCCAAGCAACCATAATTAGGGTGACTTTCAGAGACAATAGAAGCCGAGCTTGCGCTCTTTGTGCTTTTGTCTTTTGCGGCGCTAAATCCAGAAAGTTGCTCTGTTTTACTAATTACAACCCTCACTGTGTCGCTTGCTAATGCTGGAGCTGTTATGCTAAAGCCTAATAAGATAAGTGGTAATGTTTTATTGATAGAGTTTTTCATAATATTGGCCTTATTCTGCGTTACATAATTGAGATTCAGGGAAAACAATCGCTGTTAAGTATTTAGATTTTTCGTTAAATACCCATTCTTCTTCAATATACTGTCCTAGTGATGGATTGCCTTCAAACAGAGATAGCTCACCACTTTTTGTTTTATACACTTCACCTAAATCTAACTCATCAACAAGCGAAGCTAGTGCAAGTGAGGCATTGTTTAACACATTGGATACATCTTCGAAATATCGGCCCGTGTAAAGCTCAATATTCATAAGGGCTACATTTAGGTCTTCTTCACTACCCGTGCCATCTAAATAGTTAGATAACTTTAAATTTGCTTCTTCTTCCCATCCAGAAATTTCGTAGTCATCACTTACTTGACTTTCTAAATCAGCAAGCAAAGATCCTGATTCTGACACCTTAACGTTAATCATAGTGGCAAGCTCGCCAAATCGCTCTGCGAGAAGTTTTTCGCTTTTAAGCTGAGTTAGCTCAGGTATGTAATTAACAATAGATTCAATGTTGATGGCAGCTTCGTCTCCCGATGTGTTAACGACAATGACGGTTTCATCCCAAACAATTTCACGCATTTGTTCGTCACGCATTGTCACTGTTATTTTTATCGAGTTATTTTTTGTCTTAAGGTTTTTAGTGCTATAATTTATGGTCACCTCATTGCCGTCTGTTTCATATGTTGCTAATGAGTTTGCGCTATCCGTGTAGTCGTATTCAATTGATGAAACTACGATATCGCCAACTGCCCCGTTCACAATTACTTTGGAAGATGTAGTTGAGTTCTCATTCAGTGATGATGAACCATTAACGGTCAAGCTGAGCGTTTCTGGCGTTTCACCACCAGTGCCAGTGCCACCACCAGTGCCAGTGCCACCACCAGTGCCAGTGCCACCACCAGTGCCAGTGCCACCACCATCATTTCCACCGCCAGTACCACCGCCACCACCACATGCTGTTAGTGATAGGGTGATGACCGCGATAGCTAAAATGTTTTTTAAATTAGAGAGCATAATGTTTACCTTTTGTTCGTTTATTTGTAAGTGCTTATCAGATTTGTTGTAATCATAGCAGCGCTCTTTGTTTTCGTCAAGTGTTATTTGTTTATTATGTTACTTTCAAGTTTTTTTGTTTTTTCCGTTCCATTAACTTCCAAAAACAACAAGAGTGCTATATTATGTGTCTATTACAACTAAATGGTCAAAAGCAAAAAGATAGGATATAAATTATGAAATTTTGGTGTCTTGTAGTTAGTTTATTATGTTTTATTATGACGCTAGGTGTGAACAGCGGCTATTCACTAGGTGAAGAAATCGCTAAAAGCATACTTGAAATACGCTCTGGAAAGCACCGCGCCTACGCTTCAAGCGAGGAGGTGTCAAATAGTAGCTTTATTAGCGGTGAAATAAGTAAATCTTTGTTTTGGTCTCTTAGTGGAAAGGAAAAGACGGACACACCGAAACCCGTAAAAGAGATTAACTACGGTATACAAGAAAAAGAAGTGGCGGAAGATTGGGTTATGAAGAAGATTTGGGTTGATCTTGATAACACTATAAAATTAATACCTAAGCAGTGCGAAGTGGCAAAGGAAAGGCTAACCACTGTTGTCCTCCATGCAAAAAAGCGAGCTCATGTAACAACAGAACTCGCTAGAAGCTGGACTCGGTATGTTCGCCTAAATCACTGCTTTGATATGGCTCTCGCGAGAGACACTATAAAGGATTATGATTAGTTTCCACACAAACCACCATCGCACTGGCGAGAGAACTCTCGCCCTTGCTCTGTGGTGTCATCATAGGCAATGTCTGTAGGGAGATTTTTAAGTTCGTACCCCAATTCAACACACTGCTTTTTAATATCCGCCCAAAAAACAACCCTCTCTTCACTTTTCATATCGCCTCGATAGGCTGAGTAGTCTACATGAGGAATTTGATACTCTTTAGGGATTTCGTTTATTTTTGTACCATAAGGTCCATCTGCCCACTTTATAGCTTGCTCGATGCCAATACCGCCGCCACTTCTGTAAGCTCGAAACATTACCCTTGGCTTACCATTGGAGGTGTGGCCCATTTCAAGTTCCATCAGTTTTATTTTATATATGGTGTTTGGGTAATCCTTAAGCGATAACAGATCTGATTTCTTTGAACAGACGCAAGGGAAGCACTCCATTGATGAGTGAGGAAGTGGTTCTAGCCCAAAACTTTTAATTAAAGCATCTCGTTCGGCTTCCTTGTGCATAATTAAAGGGTTATAAACGTCTCGCCCCTCGTACACCGTCGTATTCGCTTCCGTAAGTGATAGACTCGCTCTGTTGTTTGATTCCTCACGCCTTCTACCGGTAACCACAATCCATTCGGAATGAGGATCGTTTTCCTTGAGGAATTCAAGAGTTGGTTTTGTTTTCAACTCCTCCGTGCAAAATTGCATTTTAGACGCTGGCATAGGAAAGCCTTTCTTTTTTCTAACAAGAGCTTCGAATCCAATACTTTGAGTTGAAAAGAAAGGTATTTTTCTTTCTTTTAGAATCTTAGATACAAGTTCCATTCTTTCCGGCCAATCCTCTCTAGCCCAGCCGGTGTCATTGTAGAGGACAAGGAATGTTTCTTTTTTGTGGCGTTTGGCCATTAGCTCAATAAGAGCGATGGAGTCATTGCCGCCTGAGCAAGCAACAACATATTCTATTTTTGATAAATCGAAGTTTTCAATATTAACCTTAACATTGCATTCCATAGCATCAACCTTTAAAAATAATAATTTATTTACCGTTAGATAGTATCATCTATTAATGTTAATATTAACACATAAAGCATAAATAAAATGCGTTTTATATTTAATTTAAAGGTGGCAAGTTATGGCAAGAGTTAAGCATTTTTTATTGAGCGCGTGTTTTGTGCTAAGTGTTTTTTTTGGAGGGGTATTTGGCGTGGTTTTGTTAAACCACATACAGGCTTCTATTAGAGCCGCATCTGTCGTTCCTGAGCTAAACAAACAAGCCTCTTTTCAGTTTTTTTATGAAGCCCAGGTTTCCAATCCATCGTTTTATCTAATTGCTTCAGGGTTTATCCTTAGCCTATTCGTTGTATCCCTACTCGCAGCGTTATTAAAATTGTCTTTCAATAAATTATCAAAAAAATGATTAAACAAGATCTTTTTCGTGAGGGTTTTTTCCGCTTATATAGCGCTGGATAAATTCTTTGCTTCCATTGTTTAGTCTAATAAACTCTGCACCGCATCGATAGTTACTTCCAGATAATGAAACATGTCTAAAAACAACAATTGCATCAATTATGTGACTTTTCCCAGCAACAAAAGTACTCACTCGCAAGTGAGCTTTTGTTCCTGGCTTTATTTGATAAGGCGTTTTTAACAATAACCCCGACGATGAAATGTTTTCTGAAATTGCTTGAAACTGGTCTTTGCAAAGAAGCGCCCCTTTTATACTCCAAATGGCGGCGTGCCGATCATGCCTTCTATTGTTTGGCTTAACCTCTACTTCTTTGTTGTTTTGATTTTTTTTTCTGTTAAGCATTAATTCCTGCATCAAGACAGTTCCGTTATATTTATTTTTATCGTCCGTTATTCTTTATTATTCACTGATATAAGTCAATACATTTGTTTCATTTACTTTGTTATATTGTTGAGCTATAATGAGTGCAAGATACATTAATAGTTTCATGGTGCTCTATGGCGTTACAAAACAAAGAAAACAGTAATACCAATAAAGAAAATTCACTTACTAGGGCGCCTAGCGAATTATACTTAAGCAAAAAAAACGCTCCAATAAATGAATCAAAAATAGTAATAAAAAGAAACAAAAAGCAAACAGGAACTCAAATGAGGTCACTCCCCTTTACCGGCAAGCAATCTATACCTAAGCCGCTAGTTAGCTCGTGGGTTTGGATGTGGCAGAATGGAAATAAACGGAGCATAAAAAAGAAAGGGAAAGATTCACTCGTTGCTTTCTTTGGTAGCACAAGTGCTGCTCTCAATTATCTTAACTCGAAATAGGATTGTCATGAAAGGAACACAACCAGTACTCAAAAAGAACGTAAAACAAGAGGAAGTCAATAGCTACCTTAGTTACTTACTTGATCGCTACTGCTACACCGAGTCTAAGCTAAGGGTAAAGCTCAATGCTCGCTACCCTCATCAACCCGAAATGCATGACCCTGCTATTGAGGATGCTATAGAAAGTGGTAAATTTGACGAAAAAAGATATGGTGAGCTTTATTTAGATGGGTTGTTAAATAAAAAAAATGGCCCTCAGAAAATAAAAAGCCAGTTAATCAAAAAAGGATTTAGTCGAGAAATTATTGATGAACTTATTAACAGTGACGAGTTCAAAGAAATTGATAAATACAAACTGGCAAGAGAGTTTAGGATTAAGTGTTTTGGTGAAGAATTGATTACTGATAAAAAACTATACCAAAGAGCTTTAAACAAAATACTCAGAAACGGATTTGGTTACGGCGAGGCGATTTCAGCAATGAAACTTGAGGAAAGAGACTGATATTGTTTATTTTCCTAATAGATGCCCATTTAAAAAAAAATAAGATATCATTAAATAAGTAAATAAATAAATTACCAACTAAAAGGAAGGGCTGGATGCCCAATATCACATATGGAATATGCTATCTTATTTTCACCATCAAAGGGGTTTTGGGATGACAACTACGGTTGGCAATCGTCACCTATCGAAGCGACTCGATTTCCTTTAAAAGTTCCTCTACAGGTGTCTTTCAAATCAACTCGGGATGTGAAGTTGGTACCTGCTATCTCGGTTAGCAAGACAACGTATGATAACGTTCGAGATTGGCTTTTCGAAAATCTGGCTGAAGGTATCGATATTTCTGAAAGTGATGGTAATGTTTGTCAGTTTGTCTCATCCAAAATGGAATTTGATGCTTACCATGATGAAAAATCTAGGTTTTTTTACTTCATTCCTCGGAGCGAATATTTGAATCTAGAAAAGGCACCATTGGTTGCACCCGCTTTATTTGGTGGAAATAATTTCAACCGACCTTTTAAGCCATCACGTCATTATAAATATAGTTCAAAGCGTTAATCCATGCATTGGCTAGCGCTTTAGTATTTAGGGCATAAAGTCCAGATGTTGAAAGGCAATTTAACTCTATCACCTTAAAGCCATCATCGGTCTCCGCTATATCCATTATGTAAGAGGGATCATTTAGCTCAATAGAACTTGCGGCACTTGAGGCAAAATCAAGCAACGCAGCATTGTCGTCCTCATTTTTAGGTAAAACATTGAAGCCATACAACGAAGCGCTTGTTGCTTTTTTATTGCTAATTAGGCATCGGTACTCTTTTATTATTTTTTTCACTGGAGAAAACCAAATAAAGCTTGTTTCTTGGATGCCTGTTTTTTCTGACGTATAAGTGCACCAATGTTCCCAACTAGAATCGCTTTCAACGGTAGATTCACAAACCTTAAGAGATTGGTCTGGCTTGATGAATATATGCTCATGAGGAGGCTCTCCGAGGCTCTCAAGCAATGATCTAATTCCTCTTCTTTTAATTTCAGAAAAAGGAAGCACTAAACTTTTGTTATTTAGCTTTATCTCGCTTGGAATTTTAAACTGATATTGACTATAATAATGCAACTCTGGAGTAAACAAACTACCATTCAGAGTATTACCTAGCCACCGACCTGAACTTTTTAAAAACTGAATTGAACCAATGGCCGCCTCTATGTCAGGGGTGCCAGAGCAAGAAAACACACTATCTTTATGGGGTCTGTAATCAAAAACGCCCGTAATGCACCCCATTGAGTTCAATTCCGATCGCAAAGCGTCATACTCGGGTAGTTTTAGCATTTCTTTTTGAAAAACCAAGCAAGTTGTTATAGAACGTTCCATTATATCTTCGCCTTCCAATTTACTGGCTCTGGTTCGGCTTCAGGTTTGAATTTTTTAGTGACTTTTTCATCGTAATTGTGTTTGAAGTCAAGCATTCCTGGTAAGGATTTGTTTGCTAAAAAGTTATTTTTAGCACTTCGAATGTATTTATCATCAATAACCTCATTCAATGAAAAAGGCGATATATATGAACTTAACACATCCGATTTTGATGTGTTTGTTATTTTATCCATTATATCTTTCAGGGCGTCCCTGACTGGTTGCAAATTCATTTCATTTAGCTCTGGATGATTTAAAACACGAGAATATAAATCGCTTTTCATGGCGGCAGCGCTTCTTTCCACTAGTGGACCATATATTTTTTCCACACGAGAAAGCGTTAGCTTTAAATCTTCAAAACTAGCACCAATTGATAATGGAGTTTCATTAAGCACTTCACTCCACCGGCTATTAACCTTCTCTGCTTGCTCACTGGTTAAATCATTGGTGACGCTATTTAAAACGGTTCGCCAAGACCACACTTTCAAACGGACTGCCATACTTAAGAGGGTATCGTTATTTCTTGGAGGCTCAACCTTGTCCGTTACGTCGCCCAACTCCGCTGATTTTTTGTTTTGGCCATTTTTTAAAACGTCACGAATCATTCTCAATCCATCAGTAACCCCAAGAGCTCGAAGATCTTGGTCTAACGGTCTATACTCCAAGACAAGAGGAGCACTTACCTTTTCAAACAAAGCTTTAGTGTCACCCGAATAAGCCTTTAAAACTTCCTCTAAATAAAGCTTCATAGAAGGAGATAATTCGCTAACATTACCTGGTTCATTGGCGAATGTAAGTGCAATATTTCTATTGAAAAGCTCGCTATGCACCGTGTTAATAAAAAGCTCCGGTCTTTGGTAGTGATTTTTTGCGGCCAAAACTAAAGCGCTTTCAAGAATTTTTTTATTCTTCACAGTCGGCACTATTGTGCTTCTATCTAGTTCACTTTCTGGTATTTGAGTTGATGACAATCTTTTGTGGTGCTCTTTCCAGACTACTAACTGAGGACTGTTTTTTAAAGACAAAACTACAGAACCGGCATGGGAAGTGTGCTTATATATACTTTCTAGAGCACTTGGAAAGTCACTAAAAGGGGTTATTGCTCCACTTTCATCTAGTGCCTTCTTCACAAGCAGCGCTTGCTGGTAAGCCGTCATAAATCTAAAGTCTGGCTCTTGAACCTGGGCAGATGTTATAACTTGAGACATCTTTTTGAAGTCTTTAATCAAAGCTATACCGCCTAGGTTATCAACATCCAAAGGTAGTTTGCTTATTTTTAAACCCAAATCTTTTGCTACTTTATAGGCATTTACGTCCGCGTTTTCATGCATCTCAACCCATTTACCCTCTCTGTTTTTATAGGCTGGTATTTCGTTGTTAAGAAGGCGGAAAGATCCATCAACACTTTCGGATAGTGCTTTTATTACATCGAGATGTTGAGCTCTGGAAAGTTCGATCATGAAACACCTTTGAAATTTTATTTAATAAATAATTAAAATGATTGTATCATGTAGAAAATAAAATACCATATTATATGGGAGTTAGGCATAGTTCGTGACTATGCTTTTTATATAATATAGAATAGCTAAAATACAAATAAACAAGGTTTTAAGATGATTCACTTTTGGTTGTTCGCTGAGGGCTTTATTAGCCTAACTTATCAGCTTCTTTTCTTTCGTTTGCTCGAACCTGTCGTTGGTAGTTCAAGCGAAGTTAATGGCTGGATAATTGGTGCTTTCCTTGGCGCACTTTCTTTAGGCTATAAACAGGGCGGAAAAGTCCTTAATGAGCCTATGCTAAAACTCGGACGCAACTTTATTTACTCTATGCTTGCCGCTTCTCTTTTTATGTCATCTCTTTTGATCCATGTTTATTTTGAGTCACTTTTAGGTTTTGGTCTACCAAGAATAGTTATACTCATTGCTTACTGCATTTTCGGAGTGGCGCCTATTGCATATTTTATGGGGCAATCCTTACCACTACTAATACAAAAAAGCGCGTGGGGAAATAGCCCATCAGAGAAAGGGGGCAATGCGCTCTTCATGAGCACTCTTGGCAGCATGGCTGGTGCAATAATACCAACTACTTTTTTTCTGCCTGCTTTTGGCGCAACAATAACACTTGCAATAAATACAATCTTCGCTCTTTTGCTAGGAGTTTTGTTGGTGT
Organism: Neoagarum fimbriatum; assembly: GCA_036873965.1. NCBI lineage: Eukaryota > Phaeophyceae > Laminariales > Agaraceae > Neoagarum > Neoagarum fimbriatum. Next base: position 530,572 of record JAYJMC010000483.1, on the reverse strand, counting down.
ATAAAAAATCGAAAATTCTAATTGTTTTTGCTATTTCTTTTCAGGTTTTAATGCTTGTCCCATACGCGATGTTAAGCGAAGAAGCACTTACTAGCACAGCCTACTCAGACATTGCTTTAATAAGAGATGACGATGAATTAAAAATGTACGCAAATGGCTTAACTATGTCATCACAGGATCTTCAGGGGAATAATGAAAGCGCCTATATAGAACACTTTCAAGATGAGGTTTTAAACAAAAAAATAAAAAATGAAAACTTCTTAATACTTGGTGCTGGAGGCTTTATGGCCCACACTCGAAATGAGGGCAACAATAATTTTACCTATGTTGACATCGATGGAGCTCTTGTGGACTGGGCAACAAAGTTTTTCAATTTTGACAAAGAGCTTGTTGATGTAGAAATTGATGATGCGAGAAGTTTTCTTTTAAGTCAGCCAAGTAAAAAATGGAAACTGATCCTTGTCGATACATTTAGCTCTCGTTTTTCAATGCCAGAACACCTGGTAACCAAAGAGTTTTTTGAATTAGCAAAATCAAAGCTAAAAGACGATGGGTACATGGTTGTTAATGCAGCTATTTCACCACTATACCAAACAGCCTACTCACGTAAGTTACACAGTACAATACTTAGTGTTTTTCCTTTTTGTCACATAACGCAAGTGACTCAAAATAACGACATGGCTAACGTTAGCTATTGGTGTTTCGTTGCGCCAAAGGCTCAAGGTGTATATACAGATGATAAGCACAATGTTTCCCGCGATGTGTGGAAAGCAAATACCGAGCTCGCAAACAAATACAATGCAAAATAAAGTCTTTGTCTTCATTTTTGTTATTTTGCGATACAATATATAGCATGTCTATATAAGGAATAGTGACTTCTATGCAAATGGATTTTGGAAAGTGGGTTTTAACTGGCAATCAGAAGCAGAAACTTGGAGATGCTCCAATTCCTGTTGTTTGGCGTGCGGATGAAGTAATAAACGGACACATCTTGATTGCGGGAGGTAGTGGTACCGGTAAAACCCATAACATTAGAAATATATGCCGCAGAATGATCAATTCATCAAGCCACTCTGTTAGAGTTCATATCTTCGATGTACATGATGACATTGAGATAGAAGGCACATCAGATGTTATTTTTAGTGAAGCTACTTCTGTAGGATTGAATCCATTAATTATAGATCCAGACCCACACACCGGTGGCGTAAGAAAAGCAACGCAAAATTTCATAGGCACCATCAATAAAACAAGTAGAAAACTCGGAGATCGACAAGAAGCCGTTCTTAGAGCCGTAATTGAGGACTTGTACGCTGCAAATAACTTTATTGCAGACAATCCAAAATCATGGTTGTTAGATGATGGTTACAACAGGCGATTTCCAAAAAAATTCCCAAACGTTGATGATCTTTATCGTTGGACTTATTTTAAATATAAGCAGCTTTACATGGGCGGAAGTGGCAAATCTGCTTCTGCTTTAGATAAAGTAAATAAAGAAGCCGCAAAAATACAGCGTATAGCAAAAGATAAGCCTACTCCAGAAAATGAGGAGCAGCTAAACAAGATGAAAGATACGGCTATTGAGCACTACACTGATTACGTAAATAGCATAACTACCGGTAGAGAGCTTGATGATTTGTTAAAATTTGATAGCAAAACGACATTAAAAAGTGTTCTTGATCGAATAGATAACTTGAAAAATAGTGGCATTTTTAGAAATGAAGAGCCTAATTTTGATATAAACAATCCTATTTGGAGATATCGAATTAAACATCTAGGTGCTGAAGAGAAAAAGATGTTTGTTTTCTTTCGATTGCGTGAGTTGTATAGAAATGCATTGAAACGAGGTCTTCAGGATGAAATTGTTGAAGTTGTCGTTATCGATGAGTCAAATATGTTCATGGATTCCGATCCTGATAACATTATAAGCATAATGGCTAATGAAATAAGAAAGTTCGGTACGGCGCTTGTTTGTGCTTCGCAGGCTTTTACTCATTTTACCGACGATTTCATTGCGAGTGCGGCAACTAAAATAATATTAGGTATCGATGAAATGTACTGGGATAAAACCTGTAGGCAGCTACAGGTTCAGAAGGAATGGCTTAACTGGGTCACTCCACGTAAAACCGCTCTAATACAGATGAAGCGGAACGTGAAAGACCCTAATGACAAGACCCAAGGGGTTAAGTGGTTCTTTACTAATTTGTCATAAGGGTTGTAGGAACTAATGTTGAATGAAAGCCTGATTTAAAGCGTTCTTCAATATTGGCTTTTAGCTTTTTTAACGCTGTAGCTTCTAGCTGCCTTACTCTCTCTGCTGAAACCTGGTGTTTTTCGGATAATTCCAGCAAGGTAGCTTTCTTTTCCGATAAAAATCTAGATTTCACAATGTGCTGAGAGCGTTCATCTAAATTACTTAGTCCATTCATTAATTCAGATTTGTACCAATTATTTTCGCTTTGGTTTGCAATCGTATCCTCTAGCTTAATACCGTCTGATAGCACCCCTGAGAGCGTTAGGTCATCACCACTACTATCTTCATCAAGAGACTTATCGATGTTGATGAGAGGGCTATCCATACGCCTTTCCATTTCTTTTACATCACTGGCCGGGACAGATAGCTTTTCAGCTATCTGTTTTGCCTCTTGGTCAGTAATAGCATGAGTCATGCCGCTTCTTAGCTTTCTAACATTAAAAAACAGCTTTCTTTGAGATTTTGTTGTAGCAACTTTTATTATTTGATAGTTTTTTATTAAGTACTCATGTATTTCTGATTTAACCCAATGAACAGCAAATGTTGATAATCTCACACCGACATCGGGATCAAAGCCTCGAACAGCTTTCATAAGTCCAATATTACCTTCTTGGATTAAATCAACTTGCGGAAACCCATAGCCTTTATATCCACTTGCTATATGAACAACAAATTTTAAATGATGCATAACCAGCTCTTGAGACGCAAGTACATCATTGTCTCTAGAACGCTTAGCTAACTCTTGCTCTTTTTCTCGGCTTAGAGCGGGGATTACTTTTACTGATTCAAGGTAAGTATTGAAGCTTCCAGGTTTTAATGAGTGTAATGCTATTTGAGTTTTCTCTTTGTTGCTCGAAGTTTGCATTTTCAATAGTAGCCTTATTTTATAATTTTATTAATTAATTAGTTTATTCAATAACTTTACCATTATTGGGGCGTTTTTGTCAAAAAAAAAGGGCGCAATCAATGCGCCCTCTAAAAATACTGCTTTTTACATCCTCAAGCTAGGAGCCCTTTCATCTGAAACCTTTTCGGGTTTTGTTTTTTGATTTTCCGCTACTTGAGGTCTATCTTTAAGCTCAACAATCAATGATGGCTCTTCGAATTTTTTCTCCCAACTTGCCACACCAGGCTCAGCTTTAGTGAAACTTAAAACCATATCTTGCTTAGACTTGTTGTTTACTATGGATGACAAGGTGTTTATAGGGCCTATTAGAGAGTCTGGCTCAAACCAATCAACACTTTCAAGCGTTTGATTCCAATGAAGGGATAGTGAATCTAAAGAGTCCGGATTTTTCGCGTGTATTTTTTGCCATCCATCTCGAAGCTCATCTAGAATTAAGAACTCAGTACTTAATTCCTCTACATATTTATTCATTACTTCGGGCGTTTTGTTTTCTAAATCAGAAACCCAGCGCTCAACTTTTTTGACTTTTTCATCTAAATCTTTCAAAGTGATATATTCAGGGACAACATTTCGCTCATCAAGGATAGGCGATAACTCTCTCTCTAAAGCAGAGTTTAGCGTTTCTGCTTGTTTTGCGTCAAGTCCAGATATAGCTTCAACAAAAAGGCTTTGCTGAAGTACTAAATTTTCTTTTAGCATTGATATTTCAATACTGTTCATACTCCACTCACGAAGAATTTTTCTATTCTTCGTGTTTATTAGTGTATGGAATGCTTTTTTTGCCAAATCGTAGGTTGGTTGAAGATCGTCATTAGAAAGATCTTTAACATCACCAACAACCTCGCCCCACCTTTTGACAAACCAATCCATGGCCTCTGGCTCTATTACTTCGTCATTTTTGTCAAAACAAAGGTTTGTAATGTGATCTTCAATATCGTCAAGCCTTTGCCTGATTAGCTCGTATTCATCTTCGCTTTTCTGAGTAATTTCAGGAGTGTTTTCTTCGATATGAACAGTTGCCGCTGGTTTTTTTTCTAAAGTTTCAAATATACTATCTTTGAAGTGATTTGTTATGTTTAAAAGAAGATGCCTTTCTAATGTGTAGTGGAGTCTCGCTTCGAAATTTTGAAGCTCCGGCTCTTTCTTTTGAAAAAGTTCTACTACAGCTAGCCAGTCAGTATTATCGTTGGCGTACTGCTTCATTGCGTCTATAATTTTAACAGGTACAGCCTCAAGGTTTTCACTCACGCCTCTTTTTGCTGCACTTATTAGTAGTTCTTTATTTATTTCTAATGCATCATCTGCCGCTTCTCTAGGTAACCCCAAAGGGGCTTCTCCTCCAGGGTATCTACCTTCCCAAAAAGAAAATAAATCTTTAGCCACCAATGGTGCCGAATCGGTAAATTCTTTTATTATTTTGTGAATAGCATCGGTGGTTTCTTTTACCTTCCCTGCCGAGATAGATGAATTAGGGAGCATCCCTTTACTTATTCTTTCTTGAGTATTTCTCATAAAGCTATCCGCTTCCTTTTTAGAGTTCAAACGAACTTCCGTGTTTTTTGAAAACAAACTAGGCGAAAGCCACATTTGCAATGATTTACAGGCAAGCATAATTGCGGGCACTTGCTCTTTAGAATTTTTACTTAAATCAAAAAGGCTAACTACTTTCTTAAAGTCGTTCTTATATTCGTTTTTATCTTGATCTGTAAGAGTGCTCGAAAAATCAACTCTTGCATTAAATATAATACTTGATGTTGAAAGTTTCCTCTCTGCTAGTTCGACTATTGAAGCACTTGTATCATTAACTGAATATGACCGAGATAAAGGTTCTTCAATGGCACTTATGCTTTTTATTATCTTTGAGGCTTTTTCTGTATCATTGTTTATCTGCGACTGGTAAGCAGAAAACAATTGCTTGGTGATGTTTGGCGTAATAAAAGCAGCACTTTGATTTTCTAGTCCATTTGTTTCATTGCAAGATAAAGCTAAATTTCTTACGTAAGAAAAACTTTGTATTTGCTTTATAAAACTCTTTGGCCCTATGTTTTTTTCGGCTGAAGAAATAAGTATTTTATTGAACACCGAGTGTAATGAATCGGTATTCGTTAGTTTATATGGGGTACTTTGATCGCCCCTGAAGTCGTCACTTACTGTGTGTTCTATTCTTTTTGACTGATTCATGGAGTACAACATTACACCTAAGCTATCTAGGGAAAAGAGCATTTTGTCCACTATCTTTTCCACTCTATCCGGTGTTACTTTTGTTTTGTGCATTTCTTCAAAATCTTTAACAAGACCTTCTTGGCCAGCAATCAAACCCCATAAATCTTCTTGCTTTCCTGATGTGCTGGCTTTTACACCAGTATTCCAAACAGCCATAGAAATAGTCGATTTTAAATTTACAAATCCACTATTTTCTTTTTTGAGATTTTTGAATTTGAAATTCAAAGCATCATAAACAGCTTGTCTTGCGTGAAGTAATCCGATGCCATCAAGCGCGGTTTCGGAAGCCGCCATTTCAGTGATATCAACATTGTACCTTTCAGCTAAAAGAAGTGGGTTTTCGTTACCTGTAAATTCGTGGATGGCGCCATCTGGTAGGTTTAAAGTTAGTTTGTTTTTTTCATTAAAAAAACCGCTACCACCAGCTTTTACAGTGATAACATAGAGCAACTCTTCCCTTTGAGGGATAGATAAAGGTGGTATGTTTGATTTCGCCATTAGAGGTACTTCTTTATTAATAATAAGTTTATTATATCACGAATAAATAACTCTAATGGCTTATGTTTGCGATTTTACTACTGAGTAACTTTAATACCTAAGTTTTTGGCGTGATTTTCAAGGGGTGCCGTTGAGAAAGCATGCATTGTCGCAGTCTTATTTTCAGCAGTGGTATAGGGAGCTGAATTCTCACCTTCAAAGCAGGTTTTTTTACATTGTGGTGAAACAATAAATTTCCTTTCTTTAGCCGTAATGAGCTGAAAAGTTATTTCACCATCTTCGATAAGTAAGTCACATGTATCTATACGGTCTATCTCAATTGATAAGCTCCCCGTTATTACTGTTCTCGAACTATCTAGTTTGTAGCATTTTCCTTTGAGGGAAACAGTGTCATTAACTTCCAGCCACTCTGGCAACACAACAACACCTAAATTTTCGCTATTTGAACGCAACAAATCATTAAGTTCAGATTTTTTTTGCAAGTGATTTTCATAAGCGTTTTCGATATTTACTTTTGATTCTTCCGAAACGTATTTTTTTATTTTAAAATGTAATTTTTCAACGGGACCAAATGGTGGAATCTCCTTAGTCTTTGCTCTTATTAATCTCTCTCGTTGAGCCTTTTTCGCATCACTTAAATTTTTATAAAGAAGCGTTTTGGTTTCTAATTGTAGCGGTCTCAACCACTCCTCAACACCACCTTTTCCCAATCGATAAACAAGCTCTAAGTTTAAATCAACTAAATCATCTGGGTTGTTCTTATTTATTCTTCTCATCATTAATTTCCTGACTAATTAAAAACATAAACTGAAGATGCATTCTAACCTATTATTAAACATTATGATATTGATCATAATTGCAAAGACCAATAGTTTTGTTATTTACTTAAAACAGTATTACTATTTTGATGTGATATATTAAATACACTATTGTTATTATTTAATTAGAGTGAAAAATGGAACATACAGGCTGCTTGTTGGTGACAGATTTTTTAGATTATTACGATCACGAGCTATCGACAACCGAATTTAGCTTTGAATTAAAGTTCATCAGAATGAAATCAGAAAACATGGACCATGAAAGTCAAATAAAAAAGCTAAAAGGTGCAGAGTTCAAGGTTTCAATAGATGATGTTGCGGCTTCACTGCTCGTAAAAGATTTAAATCTACCTGAGTGTAAAATTGATTTTATTCGATACTACCAGATTGGACACATTGGAATGTGGTTCCAAATTAAGAATGGGAAATGTAGCCCTCGATTACTTTCAAGGAAATCTTTGCCCGCAACGAATCTGCGCCATATTCAAAACCCAATTTTTTGTATTGATTTTAATAATCGCAAAGGCGAACTATTTGCTCAGAACTTGTTTTTAAATCCGACATTGATGGAGACTCCTGTAAAAAGTCACCTTACCTCTCGTGATGTTTCTTCTGCCATCATGGACTGCCTTGATACAAGTCCAAATCAATTCAATTTCGAAGAAACATATTGCTAAATGAAATTTGGATCGATTTTGCTTTCATTAAAAAGAACAACCAGGCGAACACCGGGCTCCCCATCGTCCATAGTTATTCGTTTTAACTTTTTATAGATAGGTTCGTCTCTTTCTTTGCCGGATATAACAACTTCTGGCAAAGGCATAAATCTGCTGTATTGAAATTCCGCCGTAACTAAATCGTTTTTAGGTTCCAGATTTAGCACGGGAGCCGGCTTTGTTAAAACTAAAAGTCCGCTCGCTACAATTAAGCCTACGGCAAAACCTCTTAATGATGAATTTAAAGACATATTTAACCTCTTTTATTTATTTATTTGTTTCGTTAATTATCTTTTTCAAGTTACCAATCAACTGATCAGTTGATACCCTGTATCGTTCCGAATCGTAATGAGCAATCGTTTGTTTGGCTTTTCTGACTAAATCATCACAGTGCTCTTTTTTGTTTATAGCGATTGATTTGCAGTTTTTAATAGCTTGGTAAAAGTTATCAGGCGACTCGCGTAAGGCGATTGATACCCTTAGCGCGTCCACTTGTTCCTCAAAAGTTCCACCACTATATTTAATCTCTTTTTGAGGCTGACTTTCAAAAGTAATAACGTTTACATCTTTATGCAACACTTCATCTGCGTCGCAAGATGTTATTACCAATGGTGTCATTAAGTACAATAGTACTAAAAATTTGTTTTTCATTGAAGCAACTTAACGTTAAATAAAATCAATCTAACTTGATTGTAGCACTGCCACGGTAACAAATGCAAGTTTGTTTTTATGTGGGCATAAAAAAAGGACTGCCTAGGCAGTCCTTTGTGTTGTCTGTGAAGATTTATTAAGAAACTTCATCATCTTTAATTAGATCTTCTTTTTTCGGAAGAAGCATATCCATTAGTTTTTTATGTATTTCATTTTTTATTTCAGGATTTTCTAAAAGAAAAGTTCTTGATTTAACTTTACCCTGGCCAATTTTTTCACCGTTGTAAGAGTACCAAGCGCCTGACTTTTCTACTAAGCCATGTTTAACACCAAGGTCAATCAATTCGCCTTCTAAGTTAATGCCTTGTCCGTAAAGAATCTGGAATTCTGCTTGTTTAAATGGAGCTGCAACCTTGTTTTTTACTACTTTTACACGGGTCTCGTTACCAACGACTTCATCACCGTCTTTAACAGCACCAATACGGCGGATATCAATACGGACTGATGCATAGAATTTAAGCGCATTACCACCAGTTGTTGTTTCTGGGTTACCAAACATAACGCCGATTTTCATACGAATTTGGTTAATGAAAATACAAAGCGTATTTGAGCGTTTAATGTTACCTGTTAGTTTACGCAATGCCTGCGACATTAAGCGAGCCTGTAACCCCATATGAGAATCACCCATATCGCCTTCAATTTCAGCTTTAGGCGTTAAGGCTGCAACTGAATCGACGATCACTACATCTACCGCACTTGAGCGAACCAACATGTCACAAATTTCTAGCGCTTGCTCACCAGTGTCCGGTTGAGAAACCAATAGCTCATCTATGTTTACACCTAGCTTTTCAGCATAGATAGGATCTAGAGCGTGCTCTGCATCAATGAAGGCACAAGTCTTGCCTGCTTTTTGAGCTTCTGCAATAACTTGTAAAGTTAACGTTGTTTTACCTGATGATTCAGGACCGTAAACTTCAACGATTCGACCCATTGGAAGTCCGCCTATACCAAGGGCAACATCAATACCTAACGAACCCGTTGATACTGATTCAATATCAAGGGCTTTATTGTCCCCTAACTTCATAATCGAACCTTTACCGAATTGGCGTTCAATTTGTTCAAGTGCACCTTGTAGAGCCTTGTTTTTTCCGCCTGCTTCTTTTTCTGCCGCTGCTGTGTTTTTACTTTTCGGAGCCATGTAAACCTCTTGTTTATATTTTATTTATCACCAGGGAGGTGATTAGTTAGCTTTATAATATTACTAAATTCAGAAGCGATTGTCTATCCTTTACGTTCTTTATTTTCATAAATTAAATAACTTGCAAGTATGTTATTTACTTTGTTATATTACATAAAATAATTTATGGAAAACAATATGAATCTTACATTTGCTAATAAAACAAGCAGACCTAGCCTATTTAAAAATAACATTACCGGTTCAACTTGCCTTAATAAATTTGACGCGGAAATAACTACAGAGGGTAATTTATAAAATGCTTATTTCGTTAAATGTCTCAAACTATACTGTTGTTAGTCACTTAGAATTAGATTTTAAACCAGGTTTTAGTGCTGTAACCGGTGAAACTGGCGCGGGTAAATCTATTACAATGGATGCATTAAGCCTTTGTCTTGGCGAAAGATCTGATTATTCAAAAATCAGAAAGGGTGCCAAAGAAGCTCAAATTAGTGCTGTTTTTGATATTGATAATCTACCTAAAGCAAAAAAACAGCTAGAAGATATGGGGTTTACTACTGATGATGGTGAATGTGCAATTCGACGCGTTCTAAAAGCAGGAGGGCGCTCCTTATCTTACATTAATGGTCACTCTGCAACCACGGGACAGTTACAACAATTGGGCGAACACCTGGTTTCTGTCTGTGGTCAACACGCACAGTATGCATTAAAAAACCCTAAAACCCAAAGAACCATCTTGGATCAATATGGTGTTCATGACGCACTTCTCTCTGATATGGAAGCAGGCTACAAGCACTACTCAAGCACGCTAAAATCTTACAATAAGACGCTGGCCGAGCAAAAATCTCGCGATGAAAGAGTTGAGCTATTGACTTATCAAGTTAGTGAACTTGATGAATTCGAACCTTTCGAAGGTGAATTTGAGGCACTTGAAAAAGAGCAAAAAATACTTAGTAGCGGCAATGAGTTGGTTTTAAATATTAATAACGCATTGGCGTCACTCTCAGACAACGATGACTCCAACGCCCTATCTATGCTTGCTTCAACTGAGAAATCAATTCAAAATGTAAGCTCTATTGACAGCTCACTTAGCGAATTATCAAAAAGGCTAGAGTCATCTCTCTTGGAAATAGAAGACATCTCTAATGAACTAAGAAGCTATTGTGATGACATACAGCTAGACCCACAAAAGCTTATTGAGGTCGAAGAAAGATTCAGTAAATATATGGATTTTTCTAGAAAGCATGGCGTAAAACCTGAAAATTTACATGAGCATCATTCTAGCTTATCAATCTCATTAACTACGCTAAATGAAGAGTCAGAGTCACTAGGGTCACTAAGAGCCGAGCTTGATGAAGCTGAAAAATCAATGCTCAAATCAGCTGAAACTCTCCACGAATCAAGAGTTAAAACAGCGGCATCTTTAAGTGAAATAATCACAAAACAAATGCCTAATTTAAGCATGGAGCAAGGGCTTTGTGAAATCGAAGTCGTTTCAATTGCTGAAAATATATCAAATGTTGGACCAAGCGGTAGTGATCAGGTCACAATTAACGTGCAAACAAATTCAGGTGAAGGTCTTGGTTCACTTGGAAAAGTAGCTTCTGGCGGCGAACTTTCTAGAATTAGCTTGATAATCCAGTTAGCGATCGCGCAAAAACAAGCAACTCCAACTCTTGTTTTTGATGAAGTTGATACTGGGATAAGTGGCTACACTGCGGCAGTTATAGGCGGCATGTTAAAAAGACTCGGCACATCTACTCAAGTGCTTAGTATTACTCACTTACCTCAAGTGGCCAGCTTTGGGCATAACCATTTTTATGTTTTCAAAAAAGAAGACGGTGAAAGAACTAGCACAGCCATGACTTCACTAGATCATGAAGGTCGTGTTATGGAATTAGCACGATTACTCGGCGGAACTGAGATAACCCCAGAAGCTATTAATAACGCTGAGAAATTAATTAAAAATGGAGCTGCCTACGAATGATAGTGGCAGCTATTGCTGCTCTTATCTTTGCTCTAGCAACAACGCTCGCCATACTAAGTGCTCATAAGAAAAGACAGCTACAACTCGAAAAAATAAATCGAGCCCGAAAAAACAGGGCTCTTAGGCGACTAAATTACACCGATACCATTATTGAGAAAACCACACCAGTACCAACAAGAATGGCGCTGATTTTTCAGAAAAGAAGATTAGAGGAATTGCTTTTCCTAAAAGAGCTTGGTCTAGATGGAATAAAAGATAGAATAATGACATGCAATAGCTCAATTTCTTACTTACAAGGTCAAATAGAGCCCGCTGAAAACATTAACGTTCTTGAAAAAAATGATTACAAACACACCAAGCAAAATAATTTATATATGCTCATGCATTTTTTATCTCGCGAGCTAAGACTTCGAGGAGCAATGTATCATGATTTTGATTTTATAAAAATTGAAAAAGGACTGGTGGAGGCTACTATCTTTTACGCAGGCGTATCCGATTCCGTAACCAAAGGAATTAAGGATTATGAGGCTGACTACCTCGGCTCGGCTCGTTCATGCTTTGAGCGAGCTCTGAATTTAGCCGAAACAAACCCTGATCAGGCTTTTCACTGTCAAGAACTACTATCTTTAGCTGAGGAGTATTTGGCTAAGGTTAAGAGAGCAATGTATTCTAATCGAGATGATGAAAAAGCTATTGGAGTTAACTCAGAAGATGGTTTGGATCGGATGTTTCAAAGCTCAAAAGCAAAAGAAAGTTGGCAACGTTGTTAATTAAATGGCTGTGATATAATCATATTAACGTTCAAAAATAATGAGATTATCATGGCCCTCGAAGATAGAATAAAAGAAGCAATCAAGCAGGTAGAAGATGTCAAAAGTGGCACTCTACCAGAGCATATAAAAACACTGCTTATAAGCTACAAAGATGTAAAAGATAGCTTGACACTTAAGCGAGTAGACGGAGTTATTGAGTTCCTTAATCAGCATGCTGTCGCGCTATCACTTGACTCTTTTAAGTTTAGCTCTCTGCCAGTACAGTGGGGGAGTAGCAAAAAAACTGGCATAGGTATCGATTTTATTTATACAGTGATGTCTCAAAGAGTTGCTGCCAACGACGCCTTGGCCCGAGATGGGGTTGCATTGTCTATGTCTTACGATGAGCCAGGAAATAAATTTTTTATGCTCATGGAGGATATGAAAGGCCGAACTCACCCTCTTGCTTGGGGTGAACCTCGACATGGAATGCAAAAATTCAAGCTTGTTGATGGCAAAAAAAAGACAACACAAATGAATGGGCTAGATATGAGAAAGCCCATAAAAATATCATCCGCTCTCCCACCAGAATTTGCTGATAGAATAAAAAAAATATTTGAAAAAACTATTTTAGTAAAACCTAGAATTGATGGGTTTAAAGAGCATAATTCACTTTGGTTCTGTGATAAAGATGGCGTCTCAATTGCACCGGACGGAGTTTCAGATAAAATAATTCCGGTACCATTCAATTATCCTTCTGCGACTACTAATGCACAGATTAGTAAATTAGATAAAACAATAATCCCTTATTTATCTAATGCAGCGAGAATTGGACCAACAATGAAAACCCTAACAAGAGAGTTCTCTTCAGCGTTTGAAGAAAGCAAAGAGCTGCCTGGGGAGAAGTTTACTAAAGCTATTCAGGAAAAAATGTCGCAAATAAAAGGTGTAAGTAAAAAGTTTTCCTTACCCGCTAGCGCTCTTGTCGTTGCTACAAATAAAAGCGAAAGTGACAACTTTAGAGTCAGAGTTGTCCTGGATGCATTTCTCCGTGCAGGCGCTATGCTAAATGTGAATGCATCTCAAAAGAGGCAACACTCAGGTGTGGTTTTGAAAAACAGAAAAGAAAAACCCAAACCCACTTCTGTCGAAGACATGAAGGTTAGTATACCCGACGATGCCCCCCTAAAAAGCGTTTTCCTTGAGAATTACAAAAACACAACAAGCGTACAACTGGCAAAAAAGTTATTAGAAGCTGCTCACCCGGATGGTATTTTGCCTTTAACAGCACAAGATATACAAAATCTTGAAAAAATAACATCAACAATGCAGACTGTACCTGATACGGCGCAACATGGGCTTGTTTGGTTTTCAGCTATAGTAAAGGAAAAACAAATGGAGCTAATTCAGATAACTCCTAAATTTGAACGAGAGGAAGAATTAGCTCCAGAGGAACCTTCAGTGCTCAAGCCTAAACGCTAATCGTCAAGGAAGTCACACTCATCCTGTTCGGTGTTTATTCTTATTGCGCCTAACAGGATGGCGCATAATTCACATTCATTCGATGGTAAGCCCGGTACATTAACTGCCCAGCCAAAACCTATACTTTTAAAAGGAAAACAATCGTATTTCTTTGCAATTTGAAAGCAAAACAGTATCGTTTTATCTGAATTTTTGTCAGGAACGAAATCGGGTTCAGTACCTTCTATTTTACAAACACAACTAATGAGCTCACTTAATTCCATTAACTTTCCTTAATCTGCTCTGATCTGATTTTATTTTGTTATGTTACATGAAAGAGTTGAGGTATTCAATTTTAATTGATACTCTAATGAAACAATCAGCTACAACAAAACAAACATAAGCGAACAAAGAAATGAAAGCAGAGGTTTCTAAGACCCCCATAATAACACATCAGTTTTTAACTATAACGATACATGATCAGGAATTTGCCGTTCGTGTTCCAGAGCTGAAAGAGATTATCCCTGCAAAAAAAATAACGCCTCTACCTCATATGAGCAAACACCAAAAGGGTTTTATTTACCTTCGACGAAAAGCCGTCCCAATTATAGATATTTCTCTTTTCCTTAAAAAACCTGAAATGACAGAACTTACCGGTTTCTATGTTATATTAAATACTGAAAAAAACTCCCAATACGGTTTTTGGGTTAGTAAAGCCAATTCAATTGAGACGGTTAGTGATAAAGATATACTTCCCCTTACTGGGAAAAGCAAAAATGATTGGGCTCAATCCGTCATTAAAATTAAAAACAAAAGCATTATCGTACTCGAAACAAAATCAATCAATAAGCACTAATTAGCAGATTTAGGAAATAGTATCTATGAGCAATGAATACAATAGTGATGCAATGGTTCGCCTAACAGGTCTAGAGCCAATACAGAAGCGCCCAGGAATGTACACCGACACTGATAAACCAAATCACCTAATTCAAGAAGTGGTTGATAATTCTATTGATGAGGCTATGGGCGGCTATGCCAAAAATATCTACATAAGCATTCTAAACAATGGATTTATAGAAGTTGCAGATGATGGCCGAGGCATACCAGTCGATATCAACAAAGAACATGGCACCTCCGGCGTTGAAATGGCTTTCGAAGAAATACATGCAGGTGGAAAATTTACAGGTGACAACTACGAATTTTCAGGCGGACTTCATGGCGTCGGCATATCGGTAGTTAATGCGCTTTCTGATAGAGTTGATGTAGAAATAAAAAGAAATGGAAAACTATACTCTCTTGCATATGAAAAAGGACTTAAGGTACATCCTCTTAAAGAGGTTAAAGGTGTCAAGTTTCCTAAGTCTGAAACAGGAACTAAAGTTTCTTTTAAGCCTACTGAATCTTATTTTGATACACTAGAAATAAATGAATCACATCTATTTGAATTACTAAAAGGGAAGTCAATACTTTGTCCTGGTGTTAAAATTACGTTTTATCGTGAGAAAAAAGACAAAAAAGATGTTCTTTTTTATGAAAACGGCATATCTGAATTTATGGGAAGTCACCCTAACAGCGAAGAAGCTTTTGCTGATATTTTTTTCCTCGGCGAAGGTGCAAAAAAAGATAATGGTATGAATTTTGAGTGGGGATGTTATTTTGCAGAGGCAAGTCAGTTAAATTTATCTTACGCTAATTTAATACCAACAATTTCAGGTGGAACTCATGTTGCTGCTTTCAGAACAGGTTTATTTGAGGGGGTAAAGGAATACGCTAATTTACATAACCTCATCCCAAAGAACATACAGCTCCTCGTTGGTGATGTTTGGCAAAATGTCAATTCAGTTATCTCTCTAAAGATGCGAGAACTTCAGTTTAAAGGGCAAACGAAAGAGAAATTGAGTTCAAAAGAATGCGTTAGCTTCATAACCAGCCTTGTAAAAGACTCGTTTAGTTTATATTTAAATGAAAACACAGAAAGAGCAAACGTACTCCTGGAAACATTCATAACCAATGCAAGCAAGCGACAACGAACAGAGAAAAAAATAGAACGTAAATCACTAGGGAAATCCATGGCAATGCCTGGTAAACTAAAAGATTGTGCGATCGCAAATAGAGAAGACGCAGAGCTTTTTATTGTAGAAGGTGATTCCGCTGGCGGCTCGGCAAAACAAGCAAGAGATCGGCTATTTCAAGCTATTTTACCTCTTCGAGGTAAAATAATTAACAGCTGGGAATTAACTAGTGAAAAATCAATGGAATCGAAAGAGGTTGGTGACCTTGCGACTGCTATTGGCGTAAACCCTAATTCTAGCGATTTAAGTGAGCTTCGATACGGAAAAATTTGTATTCTTGCTGATGCGGACTCGGATGGCTTACACATAGCAACCTTATTCCTTGCATTAATGTTGGCGCACTTTAGGCCATTAGTTGAGGGAGGCTATATTTATATTTCAATGCCTCCTTTGTACCGTATAGATATCGGTAAAAAAGTATTTTATGCACTCGATGAAGATGAGAAAAATGAAATACTTACGCGCGCGAAAAAAGACAAGTTAAAAGGTGAGCCTAACGTACAACGATTTAAAGGTCTAGGTGAGATGAATCCTGAACAGCTTGCCGAAACAACATTAGAACCCAATACACGCCGACTTGTTCAGGTTACAATGGATGACTCAGATAGTACGCTTGAAGTATTTGATATGTTGCTTAAAAAGAAAAATTCGGATTTGAGAAAAAAATGGCTTGAGTCTAATGGCAACGATTTTGAACTTGATTTATAATAGGAAAAAATGATGACAAACGGGACAATTTCTTTATTTGAAAACGATGAAACTGTAGATCTTGGGTCTTATGCGGATTCTAGCTACCTTAACTACAGCATGTATGTAATTTTAGATCGTGCTTTGCCGCATATAGGCGATGGACTAAAACCTGTTCAAAGAAGAATACTTTTTTCGATGAATGATTTAAAGCTTGATCA
This sequence comes from Neoagarum fimbriatum, assembly GCA_036873965.1. Taxonomy (NCBI): domain Eukaryota; class Phaeophyceae; order Laminariales; family Agaraceae; genus Neoagarum; species Neoagarum fimbriatum. The sequence continues at coordinate 514,133 of JAYJMC010000483.1, read as the reverse complement.
CCTCGCTAAATACAAAAAATCGGCAAGAACAGTAGGTGACACTCTAGGTAAATATCACCCACATGGCGACTCTGCTTGTTACGAAGCAATGGTGCTTATGGCACAGCCATTTTTAACGCATCACCCTCTCGTTGATGGCCAAGGGAATTGGGGCTCTATCGATGAACCTAAATCTTTTGCAGCTATGCGTTATACCGAGTCAAAAATGACAAAGTATTCTGGCTTAATGCTTGAAGAAATGAAGCAGGGTACTGTTGATTGGAAACCTAACTTTGATGGCACAATGAGCGAGCCGGTTGTTTTTCCTTCTCAACTTCCTAATATTTTAATTAACGGCACTAAAGGTATTGCTGTTGGTCTCGCGACCGACATTCCTCCTCATAACATGGAAGATGTCGTTAACGGATGTATTGCTCTACTTAAGAAAAAGAGCATATCCGACGAAGAAATAGTCTCTTATGTAAAATACCCAGACTTCCCGACGGGCGGCGAGGTTATATCACCTTTAGAAACAATAAAAGAAGCTTACATGAGTGGCAATGGCAAGTTCAAGGTTAGAGCCACTATTGAGCAAACTGAAAACGAGGTTTATATAACATCGATTCCTTTCCGAGTTACTGTAAATAAACTTTTAGAGTCAATCGACGAACAAATAAAATTGCACAAACTGCCGGTGCCGTCGATGGATGATCTTTCAGATAAACACACACCTGTTCGAATTATCTTAAGAGTAAAAGGACAAAAAAATCAGGATCTCGTTCTTAGTCATCTTTTTGCAACAACAGAACTCGAAATCACTGAAAAGATAAATTTCAACATGATAGGATTAAATGGCAAACCAGAAACAAAACCTTTGCCAAAAATAATTCGTGAGTGGTGCGAATTTAGACAAAACATCTATGTTAAAAAAACCCAGTACAAACTAGATGAAACTCTTGCTCGATTACACATTATTGATGGCCTACTAGTTGCCTATAACAACCTAGACCGAGTTATTAGTATAGTCAGGGAATATGACAAGCCTAAAGAAGTTTTAATGGCTGAGTTTGACTTAAGCGACTTGCAAGCCAAGTCAATTCTTGACTTAAGACTTAGGCAGCTTGCTAAGCTTGAAGAATCAGCATTAAATGAAGAACATGCAAAACTTAGCGAGATAAGAGATAGATTAATGTCGATACTTGCTGATGACAAAAAAATCAAAAAAGAGATTATTGCAGAGCTATCGAAAGCATGCAAAGATCACAAAACGGCTAGAAAAACTATCCACAACGTAAGAGACGACTCGAAAGTTATGTCTTTAGAAGATATTGTTAGTGATGATCCGGCGACTGTAATTGTATCAACTAATAATTGGATAAGAACAATGAAAGGTCATGACCTTGACCTTAGTAAGTTACTTTACAAAACAGGCGACGCGTACTCGCATCATTGTGAAAGCAGAAGCAACTTACCTATCGTTGTAATGGGCGATAAAGGTAGATTCTTTGGGTTACCTATACATCTTCTACCTAATGGTAAAAGCACTGGTGAGCCCGTTTCTTCCAAAGTTATATTTCAAAATGGCGAAAAAGTGCATACTATATTGCCGTTTGAAGCCGACTCTGAGGTTTTACTAACAACATCAAAAGGCAATGGCTTTCGAGCACCTATGGAAATTATGGATTCTCGCGTCAAAAAAGGAAAACTCATCCTTGTTTTACCTGATGGAGATAAGGCGCTACCTCCAGAGGTAATTAAAGACGAAGTGGAGCTCGCTATGTTAACACAGCAGGGAAGATTAATAGTCATCCCTATTGATAGCATAAACTGTTCAAACAAGAGCCAAGGGGTGAAGCTTGCTGATATTCGAGCTAAAGATTATCTTGCCGGTGATGACTCAATTGTCTCGATTGTCCCTCTAAATAAAGACGACAAACTATTTGTCTTTATTGGTAAGAAAAAGCACGTTCTCAATAATGAAAAGTTAGAACACTACCGCGCATCAAGAGCAAGAAGAGGTGTTTTCTTTGAGCACGGAAGAAACAATCTCTCTATTAGTAAATAAAAAACAAACGGCACTTTAAGTGCCGTTTTTATTGAATAAAGAAAACATAAATGATAAGATTTGTGTAGTTTATATTTCTTATGTTGTAACCAAATTTATGTATTCGAGTAAAAGTATTATTTTAAGCTTATCTTTAAGTTTATCTCTTTATGGCTGTGGCTCAAATGAAGCTAGCTTAAATGAAGCATGCGAAAACCTTGAAAACCTTTGTGTAACCGGAATATCCCCAGATTCAAACTGCAAAAAAGAACGCAAAAGCGTAGTACTCCTTGCCTATGAATTAAAAAAACAAAGCCATTCGAAAACCAAAGACTTACCGCACTATCAATACAAGCAGTTAATTAATTTAGAAAAGCTTGTACAATGCTCACACAAAGAGTCGCTTATCGAATATATACCTTCGAATCAAAAATTCGCTAATCCTGAACGAGATTCAAATGGAGACATAACTGCCGAGTACAAAAAAAAGATGGACGAACATACTCTAAATATAAATAGTAAAAAAAACAGGAAAAATAGAAATTACTTAACTGCGAAATCATACCTGGATGTTTTATCTAAACTAACAAAAACATCAAAAGAGCAAAAGTTACTCTACTGGCATTGGTCTAGAGAAAATGACAACAAAGCATTAAATTATTTATATAGGATGCACGAATCAGGTGCGGCACTTGACTACGATATTCTATACCACCTTTCACAAGATTATGCGACTTTTGATCGCGGTGAGGCAAGACAAATGATGCTCACGGCTCTTGAAATGTATCCAAAAAAATTATACACAAGGAAAAAACAAACCAGCAAGGCAAATCTAAACCCCGCTGTTAACGACAATGGAAGGTTACACTACCCAATTCTTCGATCGCTAACTCAGCTTTATTTCAAAGATAAAAGATACTATGCTGCTTACATCTTCGCTCAAGTTTTAGCACTAAATAATGATATTAGCGCGAGCACCTACGAAATATCTCATCAAGTAAAAGAACTTAACGGTGTAAATCAAGACCGGCTTGATGAACTCGCGAGTGAAATTAATAACGAAATACTAAATGGAACATTTGTGCGACAAAAATATAATTTACTGATAAAGAGATAAAAATCATAGCGACGGCTTAGCCTCACGCTCGTAGTTATCATTATTGTCGATGACTACGATTTTAGTGAGATCTCTCGGCTCACTAATTGATTTCTCTTTAATTGAGTTGTCTATATTTTGGAAATAGCCGACTTTTCCCAAATCGACGTTCTTTATCTCTTCGCCAACATTATGACCTAACAAAACTTCCCTCACCGTCTTGAAGTGATGGTGATAAAAATGATTTTCTAAGCAGTATGTGCCATTTAAAAGAGAATCCATTGCTTTTTTTCCGTACTCAATCTGTTCTGATTTTGAGCTTGTTGGCATTTTAAAGTGCCAAGTATCTATTTCGTGAGTATTGATCATAACAAGTCTTCTTAGGTTTTTACTTTGGCCTAGATCATCTTGACTTTTACTGTCCAAATATTTTCCGAACTCACTTCCAAGCTCACCAAGAGGGCTTTTGGCCCATCTTTTCAGTGTGTTTGGTTTTCCGCTTATATTATCTAGCTCGCCTCGAAAACCAGCAATTCTTCCACCTAGAGAACGCCTTGTTTCTAAAAGTTGATTTATTTTATTTTTAAGGCCCACTATTTCAGTGAAATCTGTTTTCTTTTTAGGGTCCAATCTGTCGATACTATCTCGAAGAAGCTTAATCGACTCTTTCGCTTCATTATCCAAAATAAACATCATACTCAGATCCATTTGAATTTCTTTTTTTGAGCGCGGTAAAACAAGCATACGGTTAACATCTACAGCAGCCTTTAATTCATTGCTTGTTTTGTAAAAAACTCCAATCGTTTTTTCTGGTGCATGGATCCCATCAAATGTGTTCAAACTCATGTTTGATTTAAGTCCGCCATCTGAACCAAGGTAACTCTTTTTCCCTATTTCAAACTTGTATCTTGGGTAAATAGGAGGCAGGTTCATCGATACCCTTACTGCGTCAGCAATTGGCATCTCTGAAAATTCATCGTGAGCAAAAGACGCCGAAGCATGTTCATAAGGGTCATATTTTATTATTGATTTTATTCTTTCCATCGCGGGTTTCAATATCGACATTGAAATATGCAATTCTTTTACTTTATCTGGCATAATTTCATGAAGTCTTTGAAGTTGCGTAAAGCTGATGTTTCTTAGGCTGTCTTGCTTAATTATATTATTTTTATTGCTGTCAGCACCCTGTTTGCCGTAAATCGCATACTTAAGATATTCTTTTGGGTATGTTTTTAATTTTTCATACATAACATCACTAAAAAACCCTCTTACCAAGTCTTGCCCAGTTTTATGCCTCATTGCGTATATCAAAGCCTGGGATGGTGATTTATATAGTGAAAACCCACTAGTTAAACTATACGCAGAAAAACTCTCTTGTATTTTTTCTTTCGCGGAATAGTCAATATCTATCCTTTCATCCTCAGATAGTGTGTTTATTATAGAGTGATAGTAAACATCTTTTTCGGGTGATTTGTTTAATATTTTTATCAACTGCTTACCGGCATTTTTCTCATTAGTACCGATAGCAAACTTTAAGTTTTTAAATCTAATATCGCTGCTTTTTGATATTTTTAAGGCCATCGCTTGAATGAGGTAACCATGATATTTGTGTGCTAATGAGTTATCTGACAAAACATGCAGCTTATTTTGAGGTGTGTCGCGAGTGAAATGGTGAGCCCACTGATTCATGATACCATTATCGAATCTTGACCCAATGGTAAACAAACCAAACTGATTATTCATGATTAGTTTTTCTAATTCATCTGCATTGTACCCAACGGCATAAGCCATTGCTATAATCGCCCCGCCAGAAGTCCCTGCAACGCGCTTTATTTGAGGTGTAAAGTTTCTTTCTTCTAAAGATCTAACCACACCGGCTAAAGATAATGCTTTGGCTCCACCGCCTGCCCAAACAATGTTTTCTATCTCATTTAGTTTCATTTCTGGGCTGGATTCTAAATATATCGTTCTAAGTAATTCTTTTTTTGCTTTGTCGGGGTCTTGGTTGTTTTCTATATAAGATCTTAGCCATTCAGAGCGAGCGTAAGCAGATGGGTGCTCTTTCTTTGGAAATGGAGTTTCAGGAGTATCCGCGACTAGCCAGTCTATATATTGATGCATGTCTTCTTTCGGTATCTGTGTGGAGTGCATTTTTCCATCGGTTAAGTCCTCAAGGTACCCAAGTACTTTTTCTTTTAAAGAAAGTGCATGGTATGATTTGTTAAACCTTCTGCCCTCAAGCGTACCTAAAGATAGATTGTTCTTTTCCACAACATCTTTAAGTATTTTTGCTTTGCCTAGCAGCTCTATAGTGTTGTTGTACTTGTTTGAGTATTGTGACAGAATAGGTTTATTATCGGACATTTTATAGCTCATTACTTTATTTAGTTAGTTAGATTTTATCATATATTAAAGATGAACGTTGAAAACTATAAAATAACTACATTTTACACTGAACTAAAGGTGATTTATGCAACTTAAATTCGAAAATCAGTTTTCTATTTCTGAAAATATCCGAGTTTATGACTATGCTCCAGAGGAGGTTGAAGGAAAGCAAGTTTATATAGAAGGTGTGATCTTGAGAACTGAAGACTTTCCTGTTAAAGCGTTTATTGTGGCTTGCAATTTCTGTACTGGCAATTTTCGAGCTGGGAAAGAAATAACAGTACCTATGGAGTTGGCATGTCATGAGTTTGACAATCGAATAGTCAAAGCTAAATTTGGTGCGTAATGCGAGATTCGAACTCGCACGCCCATTACAGGCCACAGGCTCTCAACCTGTTATGTCTACCATTCCATCAATTACGCATTTTTCTTTACTTGGTGGGGTTGGAGGGATTCGAACCCTCACGCTATTTCTAGCACTGGAACCTAAATCCAGCGCGTCTACCATTTCGCCACAACCCCGATCTATCTTTTTTTTGTATGGTGCCCAAGGCGAGACTCGAACTCGCACGCTAAAAAGCCGGGGTTTTTAAGACCCCTATGTCTACCATTCCATCACTTGGGCTGAATTAAAGTTGGTGCTCGTGCCAGGACTCGAACCTGGGACTCTTGCGTTCGTAGCGCAAAGCTCTAATCCAACTGAGCTACACGAGCATAATTACTTTAATTTGGTGGAGAAGTAGGGATTCGAACCCTAGGGGGACTATTTATCCCCGCTGGTTTTCAAGACCAGTGCATTAAACCACTCTGCCACTTCTCCGGTGTTCTTTTTCAATATGGTGGAGGGGGAGGGACTCGAACCCTCGGACGAATCACTCCGCCTACCGGCTTCCAACCGGCTACATTACCACTCTGTCACCCCTCCTGCTTTATTTCTCTAAATTTTTTAGAGTCATAATTTGGTGGAGAAGTAGGGATTCGAACCCTAGGGGGACTATTCATCCCCGCTGGTTTTCAAGACCAGTGCATTAAACCACTCTGCCACTTCTCCGGTGTTCTTTTTTTTAATATGGTGGAGGGGGAGGGACTCGAACCCTCGCAACCTTTCGGTTGTACGCCTTAGCAGGGCGCTGCTTTACCACTCAGCCACCCCTCCGAATTCTAGGTGTCTTATTGGTGCCGGAAGAGGGATTCGAACCCCCGTCAATGACTTACAAGGTCACTGCTAAACCAACTCAGCTATTCCGGCATTTATAAGAAATCGTGCACTAATAGGGGCTTTGGCCCTCAAATAAACCAATTTGGCTATCTGTGCACAGTAATCATCATAGGGGTGGCTGACGGGATTCGAACCCGCGAATTCCCGAATCACAATCGGGGACATTAAACCACTCTGTCACAGCCACCCCTATGATGACTAAATAAATTTTGGTGCGCAAAGCGAGATTCGAACTCGCAAGTCATATTGACGGAAGGGTTTGAGCCTTCTGCGTTTACCGTTTCGCCATTTGCGCACTTTGTTTTGGGTATAAAAAAAACCCGAGTTTCCCCAGGTTTGATTTTTAATCTTTCTGGGTTGCCCAGAAAGTTATTTCTGAGACTTAATTTTTAAAACTTGATAATGATAACGAGCGTAAACTTAAATGCAGGTCAGCATGATTCGTTGACGTTGTCAGCGAATTTGTACTTGTTTGACTAAGTTTAGTGTTGTTCATTTCATTTCATCCAATTTATCGGTTTTTAAAAACAAAAAAACCTGAGATTTTAGTCCCAGGCTTCATATCCAGCTTGGGGGCACACGCCCCTTTTGGACACGTTAAATATTTAGGCTCGTTAATAAAGTGCGAGCACGACTACTATGCAGCGATAAGCTACTTAGATGTGTTGATGTGCATGTTGATAATCGCATTTTATTGCCCTTTAAAATAATTTGTTCGAGTTGTTTGTTTCTCGATTTGTTTGAATGATATAGTATGATTTTGTATTGCGCAACTCTTTTTGTTCTTTTTTTTTTGTTTTTTTTTAAAATAAACTGTAAGTTGTTGTTTGTTTGATTGTTTTTAGTTCATTTAAATAGCAAACAAAATTTCTTTTGTTTTAGTGTGGTCGGGGACAATAAGGAGCGATTTATCATCCTCTCTATATCGTTGTTTTCGTTGTATCTTAGCGTTTTATATGCGACAATCAAAAAATAATCATTAGATTTTAAATAACAATTACCTTAATAATAAAATAAAATAAGACAAATTATGAAAAAAACAAAAAACGCATTACCTACAATACCAGAAAGAAAAGACATTATAGAATTTGTTAAAACTGGAAAATTCTCATTCGATCACATCGTTAGAGCTCTATCTAAAGACGCTAAGTCAAAAGGTGCTATATCTGCACGCTTAAAAGCCATGGTTAGAGACTCGCAACTTGTGGTAAATACAGACAGCTCTCTTGCAATAAACACAAAAGACCAGCGGACTGGAAAGATCTTCATTACAGAGAAGGGTTTTGGTTTCCTTCAAATCGATGGCGAAAAAGACTGGTTTATACCGCAAAGCGAAACTTCTCGATGCTTTTCCGGTGAGCTTGTTCTGGCTATGGCAAAAAACGTTGGAGAAAAAGGAACTACCGGTAAAATTATCGGCCAAACAGCGCTTTTGAAAAATGTGGTTCTTCAAGTGAAAACAGAGAATAAAACATTCGCCTCTCTCGATGGTAATCATTTTGTGCCCATTAAGCTTGTGGATGACTCCGGTGAAGAGGTTGACCTAAAAAGCGGCTCTTGGCTAAGAGGTGACTTCATTAAAGGCCCAAGTGGCCCCAGACCTCATGAGTTCAAAATACTTGAAGTACTTAGCGAAACATCTCCCGTTGAAGATATTCGGTTTAGAGAAATGCAACCTAAAGGGTTTCAAATTGCTCACTCTCCCGAAGTTGAAGCGGAAGCAACAGAAGCATGTTCAAAAGCTTTGCCTGCAAAAATAGATTTACGACATATACCTTTCGTTTCAATAGATAGCGCATATGCTAGAGATCTAGATGATTTAGTCTACGTTAAGAGATTAGAAGATGGAAAATACAACCTTATGGTTGCTATTGCTGATGTGTCTCGTTATGTTAAAAATGGCACTAAACTAGATGATGACGCGAAATCTCGTGGTATTTCACTCTATACACCAGGCAAAAGCTTTTCTATGCTCCCTGGAATAATCGCACACAATATTTGCTCACTTCTGCCGCACGCGGAAAAAAATGCAATGGTTGTTGATATTATCATTAGTAGTAGTGGCGAAATTGAAAAATACAGATTTATGGAAGCTGTCGTTTCATCTAAGAAACGATTTTCTTATAAGCGCGTACAAGAGCTTAGTGATGGTGCAGATCCTGATAAAGATGAAATGCTTCACTTAAATATGCTTAAGGCGGCTTATGAATTAACTAACTTAAGAAAAGAAGTCGGTAAACTTAGTGGTGAAATGATCATTCGAAAAGATGAACCACGAGCTAAGTTTTCTGAAAGTGGAGATATTGAAAGCTTCTACTTTGAGCCGCAACTTGAGTCAAATGACGTAATAAAAGAGATGATGATTCTTGCAAATGTATCGGCCGCTCTATTTTTGAAAAGGAATGCTCAACCATCATTGTTTAGACATCACCCTGGACTTCAAGAAGAGGGGCTAGTAGACATAAATGCTTTCCTTGGTAAGCTAGGTCTTCCATTGTTGGATAAAAACACCAACCGTGCCGTTTGTGCATATTTAGAAGAAGTGATACCAGAGGAGCATGAAGCTGAATTATCTTTTCTTTTGAGAAAAGCAATGACGAATGCTAGAAGTCACGCACAAAAAGCATCTCACTTTGGTATGGGACTTACTCACTATGCTCACTTTACATCTCCGATAAGAAGATATGCAGACATTGTAGTTCATCGTTCTATAAAAAGCATTTTGAAAAAGTCGGGTCACGAAGTTGATGGCGCCTACTCATATAGCGAAGGTTACCTCTCTGGCTTAGCTATTCAGTTAACTGAAAGAGCTCACCAATCCTCTATTGTTGAGAGGAATATAATGAACAAGCTAGTTTGTCGTTGGTGGTCTTTAAATCCAAGAGACTGTATCAGCGGCGTTGTTAGTACTGTTACGGATAAAGTGGCTTACATTCGCCTGGCCAACACGCCTATTGATGGTGAGGTTTTAGTTTCTGTCTTTGAAAAGAAAACTGGAGAGCCACCAAAAAAAGGTCAACATGTTGATGTTTCTATCGATGACATTAATTCACTGTCAGGAAAGATAAAATTAAAGCTTCTTTAAAAGAAATCCACCTATGTAAAACATAGGTGGATCTAAAGAAACACTCCTAGTAAAACAAGCTTGCCTCTAAAATAATATCATTTATACATAAGCCAAATGTCAAATGCCTTGCCGCTTAATGCGTTCTTTTGAAAAGGCAATTACCCAAATAGTTCATCTAGCTATTTAAGCAGTGTTAATTTTTTTATGTGTGGCGTGAAACGAAAGATTTTTTTTGGATTGTCTGTTCTGGTATGTGGGATCTGGTGTTATTTTTGTGGATGGTGGCTATTTCTGGATTCGAACCAGAGACCTCATCATTATGAGTGATGCGCTCTAACCTACTGAGCTAAATAGCCGTTATTAATTTTTATTCGGTGGTACCCAGGGCCGGACTTGAACCGGCAACACACACCTTATCTGGGTCTACGGGATATAAATCCGCTGCTCTACCAATTGAGCTACCTGGGCAAAGTAAATATAGGAGGGGTTGCCCCTTCTATATTCGCTCTGCCCCTAAGATAATTGCCATCTCTTGGTACATCATAAATTTAAGCCTTCTATTTAAAAAACTTGCGATCTTCATTTTTCTTTTCATCTTCTATGCAGCGGCAGCAAAGGCCAACCTCTGCATTAATTTCCGCAATTAATTTCAATAAAATCACCCTTCAAAATTCGATAATACTGGATGATTTGTCTTCTCTGCTATATCATTAAGAGCGCTTTCTATTGCTGATAAATAAGTCATTATTTTCACGTAGTTACTATCACTCATAATATTGCCTTTCTTTGCTTTAAGTAAATCAAACACTAAAAATTGGCGGTGTTGACGGGATTTGAACCCGTGGCCTCTTGCGTGACAGGCAAGCGTTCTAACCAACTGAACTACAACACCGGAATTTACTCTTCACTTTGCTTGAAATAAATCAAACACTAAAAATTGGCGGTGTTGACGGGATTTGAACCCGTGGCCTCTTGCGTGACAGGCAAGCGTTCTAA